>DWUJ010000001.1:0-16866 GCA_018237045.1 Emesis furor
ATTTTTTTTTAATGCTTCGGACAGAAATCTACATGATCAGCCAACGCTCCTCTCCAGTAGTAATAAAGAAATTGATAAACCGGTTGATCCTGCAGCTAATCCGATATACTTCCCGCTATATTAAGGTATTATTGTGCTTCAAATTTCTATTTGATTACTTTGACCTTAAAATAAGTAAAATAAAAGTGCCTCATTTATTATATTACTAGATAGATTTTTGAGTTCCTATGAACTAAAATTTACTGAAAACGACACTATTTTAAATTTTGAAAACTTGTAATTTTTGTGTAAACGATTTTATGGTAGCTCTAGTTAATGAGTAGAGGTGAATCTGAAAAATTCCAAGGTGGATCTAAATGGTTCAAGGGCGGATTTAATCATTCAAAAGTTGATTGTACCCTACAGGTTAGTTTCAAGGTGAATCTAAATGATTCTGTGGCGGTTCTGGAGGATTCGACTGTAGATATAGTGAAGTCTTGGTGGATTTGTAAGATTATAGATATGTAGGCTTCTAGGGTGTATCTGTAAAATTCTAGCATTAATGAACTTAAAAATGCCGGCCATAAAGATGTTTGGCCTGGGACATCCCCGACACTGTCACACGTCCGGTTAACAGTACACATGACAATCCTGATCATGAGAGCCATAGGTATGCTTGTCAGTTATCTTATAGCCAAAATGGCAACTAATTGTTGTTACATGTTTTTTACAACATTTTTGATAACATAACATCAGACAAATTTAATTCAATGTTTTGTGTTGCATTTGCGTTAGACACATCTACGTGTTAGTTATATTTAGGAATTACCTTCATAATAATTTGATCTTTATTCCTTGGTGCAAAGATCTAGTATTCAAATATATCAGATATAAACGTGACTTGTTAAAATTATTTCAACCATATATTAACAAAAAGATTCCTGAAGCTTCTAAGAGATCTTCATTATATAACACCAAAAGTTGATAGTAGGTACATTAAAATTATTTAATACATTCTTTTCGGTATTTTTGGCTGACTTCATCAATATTTCTATAGCCGATGGTTATCTTCACATAAAGGAAGACACGAGCTTGTTTGCTATTTGTTCTTATAAAAAGGAAACGGATAAACCTACATTTAGTATCCATTACCTTATATTAAATGTCTAGAAACACCCCGCGGCATTAAGCGACCTCACGATAATCTCCTCCCGACCAGATTTGGTACCACCGCGTTACCTATTCCGTTTTTCACGTCCCTTGGAGGGTAAGGTAGCTGGTGAATGCGTGTGGCGCTTGAACTGGCCCCACGGATAGCAACACATCATGAACATCTTTAGTGTCTATAGGTAATGATTATCTTGCCCATAGGAATCGTCTGCTCGTTTACTATTCTACATATAATATTAAGAACATCAGTACTCGCCGTTGTGGTGTTCCCGTTTTATAGAGAAGGTTGTAAAATACCAAGTGTCATTACTTCCATTTGACGAACACACCAATGTTGTTTTAACGTGTTTGGTGTTATTGGCGCCGGGTGTCGCGCACTAGTTGAACCATCATCATAGTCATATATAATATAACAAGTAGGTAATTTTTAAGTTGTATTTTCTGCATGGCTTTAAAATTATAAATTGATCATGATACATAATAATACTTTAAAGTAAGTGTTGCTATTGTCTTTTAAAATTGCATTTGAAAATTAATACCGCGCCATCTGCTATTAGATAATTTCACTAATTAGGGATTTAAATGGTTTGCAGATGGCACTGTAACAAATATTAAAAATATCATCTATTTGTGTAGTAGATTTACTCGGACTGATTTAAGCAAAAATTATCCAACCCACAAACTCGATATTTTTTTCAATATCTACTCACACAGACACTCACACACAATATTTAAAAATAAACAAAATAACTTAATCGTTTTATTGTTTTAGGGAAAAATTACAAAAGAAATGGAAGAACATCAAAGACAATTTCGTAAAAGCTCTAAAAGTCAATGTTTCCAAAAGTGGATCAGCGGCGAAGAAAAAGTCTCAATACATATTTTATAATAGTTTAATGTTTCTGAAGGACACAGTATCTGTCAATGAAACTGATTCAATTATGCAAAGGCAAGAAAACGAGAGAAATGAAACAGAAAGTGTCAATAACCCATTTGCAGCACAACCACCAAAGAGAAACAAAAAAAAATAAAGAAGATGATCCCCGAATAAATAAAGAAGCCCGAGTACGCCTTTGTACGAAATCTCAAATTGCAAGTCATATTTGAAGCCCAAACGTCTGGATATAATTACAGTAATTCTACTTGGGACTACACGCGATCATTTAACTACAACCCAGGGCCATCACAAGGACATCAGACACCATCATTTGTTAGAAATAATAACCCGCCACCACAGCCCTCCGTTCCACCTGCACATCGTAGACAATCTCCAATATAGAATCAAAAGTCTACACCTCTCCTGAATCAACCCATTCACATATATAACTCAAGAATCCGATTGTCTAGATCTTTTCATGCTCATCACACAAACGCTTGTCCCTGCCGGGAATCGAACCCGGGCCCCGTCGATAGAGTGCTCAGAGTAACGCGCTAACGCTAACCACTCGACCAACGAGGCGGTCAACATTGTACTTATCAATAGCTGGTACATAAACATTTGACTAATACCAAGCGTATTGAGGATTTCAAATATAGTATTTAGCATCATTCCTACTTTATTAAATATCATATCTATAATGCAATCACTGCGATTCTCTTTCTCACCCCACTCTATTTTGATATAACAAAATATTTTACAATATAATATTTGCGCGAAAATAAGAAAATGAACAGTCACATAAAAATGACAGCTTCCAAATTCGAAAGTAATATTTTGTTTATTTTTAATTATTTAATATTTATGGCCAGACTAAGTAAATGACTAATATCCGATATGCGGTTTGTAGATAACGATTATAATAAACGATGCAGTGCCGTGTGTCGCGTCCCCGAGAGTAACATATTATTGTACATAAAGTTATTAATAAATAAAACTTCTTCAGTAATAAAACTGATACAAAACAGCAGCTAGTTCTGTATTTCGCCATTAACTCGTGTGCGTGTCTTAAAAAGAGGATAAAGGTATTACTTCATATATATTTTTGTTATACACAATAGAGAAACATAAAACGAAATTGTGTAGATCGGGTATCGGCCTTATCTATTCCTACCGCAATATCGTCATCGCTTATCACTTTTGGCTTAGAAGTAGATATAGCTAGTGAAGTTATGTATGTGGCATTACCATCCTTCCACAGTCAGGTTGTCAGGTTGTCTTTCTATCCAGGCAGTCATCGACTTTTTTTTATAACCTCTTGGCAATCGCACAGATGTAACCATAGACTTTGCTATTTTATGTAAGAAAAAACTATAGGTACAGTAAAATGAAATTTAAGAAGCAGATTGACTTATCTATAAAAAAGGTTTTGTTCAGCCAGTCCGATAACAATAGATTTGTATTTATTTCACATTTCTATACTTCCTAACAAATTATTACAATATTTAAATTTCATATAAAATCTTACTACAACAATTAAGCACAGCACATTAGTAAGAGAAGCGTTTCATTTTTATGTATACTAAACTAAACAGGTAAAGTTTGTCCGATAGTGTGTTTGTTTGTAAGAAATACTCTTTGCAAACGCTGAACTGATCTTAAAAAATCTTTTAGGTAGACGACTGTATCTTGACACAAATTAAATTTAATCCCAATTTTCCCGTGGCATTGGGATTTACATCAGCTATTTAGACATAGCTGCGTGACCAATTTGTTTTTTGGACATAAGGAGTAAACTGAATATTGGGAATCAATAATTCGCTTTTAATCTGTGGTTTCTGGGAGCGGGAGAGGTGTCCAGTTAGTACCTAATTAGGTTGGGCTAGTAAGGAAATAGTACAGAGACTCCATAATGCTATCTTTCGCGCGATTCTAATTCTATGAATGTGTGATGTAAGAAATATACAAACTGGGTTTGTTTTCGAAAGTGGAACATTTTTGCTCTCGCGACCGCGGGATAAACGGCCTAAAAGCGGGAGAATCCCATTCAGAGCGGGACAATGCTGCTTAAAGCGTGACGTTAGTCATGCCGCAGGGAATATTATCAGAATTTTCAGGTTTTTTTCTGAAAGTGATACTTTGAAACATTCTTTTAATTAGTTTACTAGTTAGGCTCTTATCACTTCGATAAGCTTGTGGAAGCATTTTCATTTCAATCAGCTATTTTATCAAATATAGATAGTACGAAATATTCATTGATAATAAAAGCCAAATATGTTGTTGAGTAATTACCTTCCAGATAGCGGGGTCGTAATGCCACATCCACAAGTTCACCAGCTACCTTACCCTCAAAACCGGAACACGACAGACACGACGAATCCTGATATTATTACACCAAAAAAGAATAGGCAGTGGTATGAGACTCGAGCAAAAGGTTGCAGAGCCTAACCGCTTAGTAGGCACGATGGTAGTGACAGATTTAACGAACTGCCTGGTAGAAAGGTATATTGCCTATTCTTCCAAAAACGGCCTAATCCACAAGGAAGTAGTAGTAGGTAGAGTAGTAAGTAGAAAAAATCGTTTGAGAATCGCTCGACCATAACTAATCGCGCATCCAGCCAGCGTTGTAAGAAAGTTTGACATGTTCGAAAATTAAATTTAAGTCCAGATATTGTACTGATGTTAGATTCAATCACTAAAAAAATGTAATACGAATAATACGCATTGCAAGATTGAAACGAGGAAACGAAGACGTGAAAAACGATTTTGATGATAACTGTAGGTATATGTGTTTGAGTACGTCCTGGATCACATATTCAAAAACGGATTATTCATTTGTGAACACGTGATCAAGAACGCACTGATATACCGTAAACAGGTTCACTAGTTGCTAAATCTAACATTGGAAATAAGTAAGCTTAATTTTATCTCCAAATCATAGATATTCCGTATTGATCCGGGCTCCTTCAGAAGAATACGTGTATTGCCTTAGTGTAAAGACGCGAGCAAGCTAATACGTGTCCCTAATTTCTTGACTATTAGGTAGGTGGCAGAGTTTTGCAACATCTCGTCCGCGTTTCAGTACCACGGCACTCATTTCTACCACAATACTGTCAGTGCTAGTCACCGTCGGGTTCCAGTTCGGAGGGTAGCTGGTAAACATTTCTTTGGCATTCCAACTCCGGCAGATAGACCACACCAATATCAACGCAGCAATTATAATAACATCTCTGGTGGATGTAGAGGATGGTTGTTCTTTCCATTAGTAGACCATCAGTTTGTTAGGGATCCTATGATAAAAAGTCCTCAAAGTAAAGCTGATATTATTTAACGTTTTGTAATTGTTTTAGGGTATTTTATCTATTCGAATTTAATTCGAGTAGATGTGTTTTGCATTTGGCTCATTTTGGCATTATGAAGCGACGCAACAAATATAATAAGATTGTTGAGATAGACAGGCCGTTTTCTTTACATGTGAATGACTCCGAACATCCATTAGCGTCAAGTAATCTACAGCCAGGGAAGCTATACGAACTAGTGCTATTTATATATACTTTAATCAATAATACAAGAAAAGAGTTCGATCTTGGAAAAGAAATAAAGTTTGGAGACAAATTTGATGACCTTGTTGTAAAAGAAAATGACAATATTTATAAACAATACACTTTTCTTCAAATCAAGCTTGTAGATGATAGCAATAATAGTGATAATTTTATTGATTCAAAAGTTCTATTAGGAAAAAAGAAAATATCTTTAAAAGAAGATGACTTCAAATTACAAAAGTATTTTAAATCTTACCTTAGGATTAAGGATCAACTAAATTCAAGAGATGTTAAAAGTAAAATAAAAAAATTGATAATTTTCACAAATGCTCAACTAAACAAATGTGATTTAAGTAGAAATGTAGGTACTATACATTACAAAACAACATTGGATAAAGATGTTGTACCCAATACGAACAAAAAAACGGACAACACGGCCATAGCTTATGAAATAACCAAAGTAAAACCTACTTTTATTCAAGAAATAAAAAAGGATTTAAAATCAGACGTTATAAATGTGGCTGAAGAACTTGCAATTTATGCTGCTAATAACAAATCAGAAACGATGACCCTTGATAAAGAATATTTAGCTTACTACCATACATCACTAATTGATGAAAATGTGATTCAAATCACAACACAACAACAAGGTAAGAAAATAACTAAGCAAGCAGAGTTCACTCAAGATTTTACAGACAACAAAAATCTGTCACATAGAGCACAAAACATAAGAAATAAATTAACTGACATATTAGAAAAAAAGGGAATACCTATGCAGGTTTCACAAGAAAACATGCGGCTTGCTAAATGGTTGGTATCTGATGATTTTGATATAAGACAGACGGAAGATTTAATACTTTTGCCATATTATGATATAGATGAAAAAAACATTATTGACTTTTTTGGTATTCTTGAATTAAGGACAAACCAACTTAATATTAAAGAAACATTGAACATCATTACTAACCTGGAAATAAAGAAAACATTCTTGGAATATTATGACACCGACCCTAAACTTATAGAATTTTTAATTAACGATTATGTTAAAAATTGGAAGAACAAAACGTCAGTGCTAGAGAGATGGATTCTAAATAATGAAAGGTCAAAATTTATTGAATCATTAAAAATGAAGATTTCTAAACCAAAAGCAGTACATAAGACACTAGAACGAATGAAATTCTTAGATGAAATATGTCATTCATATAATATTTATTATGAAGACTCTTTTTTATTTAATAAAAGTCATTTGAAAAATACTTTTCTGACTATCAAAACAGCAAGCATAACTTTAACTTCCGCAAAATTGATACAATCTTTCGATAAAATGGAGAAAATCAATTTTCTTTTCATAGATTTTGACCACTTATTACATCAAAAAGAAATAATTAAGTTAGTAGATGCATTTCGTGGGGAGGATTTTAATTTATTAGTCATTTCTCATAATTGTATTATGAACGAGGATATAAGCAAAGAATTATTCAATCGATTATTAAAGATATCGAATGAAAATAAAGAGAAGGCAATAATATTTATCATACCAATAAATCAAAATAATCTTATTCAAAAATTTGTAAATCCTAATGAACATGTTGAATTTAATGACTCGTTTTTAGGTCTTCAATGTCTAAAAAATGCTTTTAAGATTCTAGAACAAACAATATTCGTTCAAGGTCAGTCTCTTAAAATAAGAGACTTTTTGGACGATCCTTATGCGGACTATAATTTAATAGATACGAAAATATTAGAAAGTTTAATCAACAGTAAGGAAATCAGGATTAGTACTAAGCCACTTAGAATTAGTGGCTTAGAAGGTGCCTATTCTGATTCCATGGGAGATATTAATATCGAAACTTTTATGTATAAATTATTTTTTGAGAATACAAATGACACTTTTATTATTGATGGTATTCATGGGTTAAATCAAGAAAAAAAATTTATTAAGTATCTAAAAGGAGTTATTTTAGAAGTAAATAAAGTTATAAATATTGAACCTATAAACAAGTGTATAGCAACATTGAGTGAAAATAATATCACCAAACCAATGGCCAAAAAAATACAATTATGTGATTTTATTTTAAAAAGGGAACATTTTAAACAAATTTGTCATAAGAATTCTGACAGAAAAATTTATTGGATCACTATACAAAGTAATGTCATCGTGCCCACGTTAAACCAAATATTTAATCCTGATTTTTATATAACAGGTAACAGATTTAATAACGAGGTGGTTATTGAAAAAAATGTAAAAATCCTGTTAGCCGACAATAAGCTTTCTGATTCATTTATTATCAGTTTGAAAAATAGAAAAGAATTCGTGACTTGGTTGGAACTGGCTGATAATGAACAAAAATATTTTGAAGAAAACTGCAAAAGTAATAAGATATGTTTCGTGTTTTGTAAAGATAATAATAGTCTTTTTTCACAAGAAGTGACCAAACATAACATTCCAACGCAAAGTTTACATTTGCTTAAATTTGACCAAAATCTTTTGGTTTGGTGTGAGACCTACGGTTCAATAGAAAACTTAAGTAAATTTAGGGCAAAAGTTTATTACAACACCATACCTTTATTAGAAGAAGATATCTTAATTAGAAAAGTCAATGATAAAAAAGTAATCCTTATAGCGGGTGATCCAGGAATAGGCAAAAGCACAGCTCTAGTTAAATTATATGAATCAAAGTATTTGTCAAAAGCAGGTGTTAAAGAATCAATAGTTCAGTCGCATTGGTTAATTAGAGTTAATTTAAGAGATAACTTACAGGCGATTAAAAATATGAACATAGGCACAGGTGACAAAACAACATTAAATAAATATATAGCAAATTTTTTGTGTCAAGTTGATAACTGTTTAAATGGTGATTTTGATAGCTTATTTTTAAGTTTCGCATTGAAAAAAGAAAATTTTATTAAACCTGTATTGATATTGTTTGATGGATTTGATGAGATCCTTGACAAATCAGATAGAGAAGGAATTATACAATTGTTTGAAAGCATCAAAGATGAAACGGTAGCAAAATTGTGGATAACTACACGTCTTCATTTCGAGCATGTGTTAGAAAATGCTTTGTCAAGTTTTGCCATAAGACTTGAAAAAATGAATCAGGACCAAATAATAAAGTTCATTAAAATTAATTTAAATAATAAGCTTAGTTTAATTTTATGCAATGAAGAATTACAAAATATGTTTGATAATAGTGACAAAATAAATAACTCGAAAATTCATGAATACGCTACAGCATTTACCAAAGCAATTCAAAAAATATTTAAAGGAGACGTGTCTCAATTTATTGGAACTCCGTTACAACTTTACTTAATGTTAGAAAATTCGGCAACACATTTCCAAAAATGGATTAAAAATGTTAACGTTCAAACTCCAGACTTTAGTTACTTAGGTACTGATATATGCGCAGTATATGAAAAGTTTATCGAAAGAAAATGTAACATTTACTTTAAAAAAACAAAACTTAAGGAAAAATTGAGGCAAGAACAAGAACAAATAATTCTTAACAACTATCACAAAAGCTTAGCAAAACATTTTATGTTTAAATCATTATTTGATAAAAATTTGGATTACTTTAAAGATATGATTTTAATGGTTGGAATTGTTAGATTACATGAAAACGAGATGGAATTTATTCATCCTACTTTTAGAGAATTCTTCGCCGCTGAAGAGGTTTTCAGTTGGATAGTGAAATGGAAAACTGGATTTAACCTTCATTCAATGAATTTCTATAAACAGGAATATCTACTAGAAGAAGTTTTATTAAAACCAGACTTCAAGATGGTTAGATCATTTTTAAATATAAAACTTTTGAACGAAATACAAGAAAACATACCACTTAAAGAAGTATATTATAATAAGGATATTTTGTTCATTGCAGCTAAGGAAAATCACGTTGGCATCATGAACTTTCTATTAAGAAATTATAGAAGGGCGGATGTAAATGGTTATTACTTTTTACCTTATTTACATATACCAATACGTTACTTTAGACATGAACCTTTTAAAGTAACATATTTGCACATAGCCGTTGAATTAGGCAATTTAGAGATGATTCGATTTTTGGTAGACAACGGAGCTAATGTGAACTCCAAAGACAAATACGGTATATCTATTTTACATACGGCTGCTCGGTTTGGTTGCATGGAAACGGCCAAGCTCCTTGTACAATGTGGTGCAGACGTAAAGGCTAAAAATGATAAAGGTAAATCCGTTTTACATACTGCTGTTAAATATAATAATTTAGAAGTGTTCAAATTTCTAATTGAGACTGGTGCTCACATTAATGATATTGATGACAATGGTGAGTCCGTTTTACATTGTGCTGTTAAAAACAATAATTTAGAAATGATTAATTTCTTAGCTGAAAATCACGTAGATGTTAATACGAGCTATAAATGTGGAACATCAGTTTTGCATAGTGCTACTCAATTATTTAACTTAGAAGTAATCAAATACTTGATAAAGAATGGTCTAAATGTTAATTCCAAAGACAAACAAAATAAATCAGTATTACACAGTGCCGTAGAATATGACAACTTTGAAGTAGTAAAATTTCTCATTTCAAACAAAGCGGATGTTAACGCTAAAGATTATAATGGCAAATCAGTTTTGCATAGCGCTGTCAAATGGTCAACTCTCGAGTTAGTACAATTTTTAAAAGAAAACGGCGCAAATATTTTTGCGAAAGACAAAAGAAATAAATCAATTCTGCACAGTGCTGCTAAATCTAATCGCTTAGAGATTGTTAAGTTTCTGGTTATGTGTGGTGTACCTATTAATGAAAAAGATGAAGTTCAATATAATTCGGTTTTACATGAAGCAGCTAAAACTGGGAACTTAAAAATGGTTGAGTTTTTGATATCACGAAATGCCGATGTTCATGCAAGAAACAGATGGGACAAGTCGATTTTGTTCTATGCTGCTGAATCTGGTAATTTCAAAATGGTGCAATTTTTAGTAGGAAAAGGTGCAAGCGTAAATGATAAAGACAAGTATGGCATGTCAATTCTGCATATCGCTGCTAAACGAAAATCCTTTGAAATCGCTGAATTTTTGTTAGAAAAAGGAGCAAAAATCAATGTCACAAATTATGTTGATAGGATGTCGGTTTTGCATAGTGTTGCTAATTGTGATTATTTCGATTTTGTAATGAAAAGTAAAGGAAAAAGCTTCAAAATTTACAACTATGCTACTAAAATTGCTGAATTACTAATTTTAAAAGGAGCAGATGTTAATAATAAAGATATAAGAGGAAAATCTATTTTAGATAATGCTGCAGCATCCTACAATTGGGAATTAGTCAAATTATTAATTACTAAAAGTATGTTTTTTACTAATAAAGACAAAGCAGAAGTTTTACAAAGAGCAATCGAATCGAAAAACTTGGATATGGTTAAAATGTTGCTAGAAAAATACATCGATATTACTGGAAATTTTAAGGGAAGAAACACTCTTTTACACATAGCAACTGAATGTGGTGATTTGGACATTATTAAATATTTAGTAACGAAAGGCGCAGATGTTAATGCAAAAGATGAAAACAATAAGTCAGTTTTACACTGTAAATCTCTAAATCTGGCTACACTTCAGTTTTTAGTAGAAGCTGGTACCAATGTTTTAGCTAAAGATGCAAAAAGCAGATCAGTATTGTACTATGCCGTTAGTTCTTACAACTTAGAAAAAGTAAAATTTTTAATAGAAAAAGGTTTGAATGTTAATAGTAAAGATGAGCATGGTAAATCGATATTGCATAGTGCTATTTGTTCTATAAGCATGGTTAAATATTTGGTACGAACAGGTGCAAATGTAAACTCTGTAGACAACAATTCTTCATCAGTACTTCACAGTGCTGCTAGATTTGGCGACCTAGATATTGTTAATTTTTTGTTATCGAACAGTGCAGATGTCAATGCGAAAGATATAAATAACATATCAGTTTTACATTATGCTGCTCAATCTGGTAACATAGATTTGGTAAAATTTTTAGAAGCAAAAGGACTTGATATAAACGCAAAAGATAAAAATAACGATTCAATGTTACACCACGCTGTTTATTCTTCCAATTTGAATTTAGTGAAATATATAATAAAATCAGGTGGCAATGTTAACGCAAAAAACAAGTATAAAGTATCAGTTTTGCACGACGCTGTTCGAGCCCGACAATACGATATCGTTAAGTATTTGATTGTTGAAGGCGCGGATGTCAACGCTGTAGATAAATCTTATAAATCAGTACTACATCGCGCGGTTCAAATTGGTAATCTTAATATTGTGCATTGTTTGATAAAAAATAACGCAGACGTTAATGCTGTAGATATTAATAGTACATCAGTTTTACATGCAGCTTTTGAAACTGGTAACTTGGAGATAATTGAAGGTCTCATAGCCAAAGGTGCAGATGTCAACGCAAAAGATCAAAATAATAAATCAGTTTTGCATAAAGCTGTTACTATATTTGACTACACAACTCGCATAAAAATTGTTCAATTGCTAATCTCAAAAAATGCAAATGTTAATGCTTTTGACAATGAATGTAAATCAGTTCTTCATGATGCAGTCAAGAATGGTAATTTGGATGTTACCAAAATTTTGGTAAATAATAATGCGAACGTTAATGCTAAAGACATTGAGAATGTATCAGTTTTACAAACAGCCATTGGGTCACATGTTACGGATACGATTGTGTTTCTTATAAAAATGGGTGCAGATGTGAATGCAAGAGACAAGAATAACAAATCAATTTTACATAGTGCCGCAGAATCTGGAAACCTGGATATCATTAAATTATTAATAGCGAAAGGGGCAAATATCGAAGTAAAAGATAAACAAGGCAGATCAATTTTACACAGTGCGGCAGGGAAATATTCTAGTTTTCCAATTATTAAGTTCTTATTGAGTGTTGGTGGTATAGATGTTCAATGTGTGGATAACAATAACAATTCAGTTTTGCATTATGCTGTTTATTCTTCTAACTTGGACTTAGTAACATACATCATAGAGGCCGGTGTGAAAATTAATGCGAAAAACATTAATGGTTTGTCAATATTGCATCATGCCGTTCGGGCTCGTGACTTTAGTATTGTTAAACAATTAATTCAAATGAGTGCAGATGTTAACGCTTTAGATAACGATGATAAATCAATCCTTCATTATGCGGCGGGGTTTGGCGAATTGAATATAGTTAGTTTTTTAGTAATAAACAAGGCAGATGTTAACGTTATAGATATTAATTATGTGTCTGTCTTGCATGTGGCTGTTAAATCAAATTACATAGAAATAGTTGAATTGCTTGTATCAAAAGGTGCGGATATTAATGCAAAAGACAAGAATAATGTATCAGTGCTTCATAGCTCTATTATTAACGGTAATCTTAAGATTGTGGAATTTCTTGTAAGTAAAGGGTCAAATATAAATGCAATAGACAATAACTTTCAGTCACCGCTTTTTTATGCAACCATGTCGGGTGATACGGATATTGTTAAATACTTGGTAATTAATGGTGCAGATATTGATGTTAAAGATTTAAAAAATACTTCTGTTTTACATAATGCAGTTCAAACGAGTAACATAGAGTTAATTAAGTTTTTAATATCCAAAGGTCTGGATATTAATGCAAGAGATGAAAACAACCAATCAATTTTACACGCTGCTACAAAAGCTAACCCCTCTATTAATATCGTGAAATTATTAGTTAATGAAGGCGCAGATGTTGATGCTATAGATAGCAACAATACTTCAGTTGTACATAACGCTGCTGAATCAGGTAACTTAGAAATATTGCAATATCTTATTGGGAAAAGTGCAGACATTAATGCAAAAGACAAACATAGTAAATCAGTACTGCATATTGCTGCTAGCGTAGGTAACCAAAAAATGGTAGAATTACTAGTTATTGAAGGGGCTGATTTCAATGCAAAAGATAAGGAAGGCAAATCAGTTTTACAGTATGCTGAAGAATCAGGCAATTTAGAAATGACTCAATTTCTGATAAAAGAAGGTGCGATTGGAGGTCACAACTGCAAATGCTGGTTAAAACTTGAACAAAAAAAATCAGACAATATTTCTGAATAGTATCATCAACCACATTGTGCTTCATATTCATAATTGAAATATGTAGTGTACAAGTCAGGAGCACAATCTTAATCAATTTTTGACTCAAAAACTGACCAGGATTTAGTATTAAACAAGTGAGCCTGAATGGGGCTTGTGTAGCACAAGGTATGAGCTGAAGAGTGTCTTTAAAGAAATGAAGTTTAATGAATGGATTACTCGACTTCAGATATATATTGGGGCTTTCTTTAAAAATTATCCTTTAAGATAATAAAACCATACTTCTTTAAGTCTGTTTCGGAGACAGTTATTCTGCCATGAGATTATGCTCCTTGTCTTTACCACAGCTTTTGCTATGAAATGCAACGAATGAACAAGTTTAATGACGAAACTACATTAAATACATTGATGATTTTGGAGTGTGGAAAGTAAGCAGGAAGGACTCTTACTTGAAAGCCACAGGGTTCTGGATATTTTATAACTGACTAACACTATTTTATTACTAAACATATTTTTGTTAATAATAATAAAACATTCCAAGTCAAGAACTTAGCTAACTTATTTTAATTCTGAGACAGGAGTCTTAACATAATCTATTAACAGCTTTATATGCTACTTTGAGACTCGAAAGTATTCGCCAAGGCTTTTAGTTTCATCGACATTTAAAATATATTGGCTATTATTTGGGCAAACATGTGATGTCACAATACACATACATTGCAAATCGATCAAGTAGTTCTCAAATTATAACAGACGTATAAATGTACAGAAACGTCCAAACCGTTAAAATTGATATCAGTGACTCACACGACGAACATTTACCACGATGTTTGACTACAGGTTTAAATAGGAGTGTTTATACGGGTAGTAGAGTGCTGTGCAACAAATCCACCGCCTTACCTATTCCTGCCGCCATAACGACATTGTCGTGTTCCGGTTCGTAGGGTAGGGTAGCCGGTAGACTCGCACTTGAGGCCTAACAACCCGGCCACACGGCAGCGATGCATCTATAACATCTATGGTGTCTATAGGCCACGGTTGTCTCTTACCATCAGGAGACCTGTGTGCTTGTTCGCTGCCAAATGTTATAAAAAATATAGATAATTAAATTAAAACGAAAATATTATTGTAATTCGGTTTGGCATCATCATTTCTATCAGATGGCCCACTTGCTCGCCTATGAGCGAGTGCAAATGTTTCTAAATTCTATGAAATAGACATGTCACTATTAATCTGATGGCTTCTTCAGCTGAAGCAGTTGATCCGCATAGTTATGTATAGATACGGCAAATGTCCACGTAGTTGGGACTATTGCGGAATCTATGGAAAATACTTCTATAATCTTTTTGAGCTTTTGTTATTTTTTATTGCTATCTGTATAGAGGTTATCTTATTTAACTCACATCACACGATTTGTGGGGTTTAATAATCAGGTTGTGGATTTCTCAAAAGAAAATATCAGTAGCAGACTGGTCTTGTATAATGTACGAGACTCTCAAGTATCGAAGTAGCATATAAAGCTGTTAGTCTCGGATATGCGACCAAAACGAGAGATTTTATCATGTCGGTAAAGTGTAATGGCTGGCTGGCTGGAATTATGGTTAACTTAAGTATACTTCACTCTACATATCTCGTGAGGGAATCTGCGGGAAGATATTTATTAATTTTTAAAATATTTTTTGGAAACGCTTTAAATTTCAACACATGTACGCGTTTATACGTGTTTTTTATGGTATATATTTAAATAAAATGATTGTATTTGATGTTTAATTTTAATTAACTTTCACATTGTTTATGTTGAAAGTAGGTATACCTAAAATTTAGAGCAGGCACCCCAAGCACGCACCCTATTAAAGTTTGAATGCAATAAGACACGAGTAAGACTTTAAACCAAAAAGATTTTCTAAATATCCTTCTAATCACAAACTAGGAAGCAAGGGATGTCGAATTTGTATGAATAACGTGGGACTTGTTGATTTATTTCCGCAGAAGCCCAATAGATACATCAAGAGATCATACGATAATACCAGACTAAAAAAATATTTGGAGACATTTGAAATAAGGGTAATCTGGTCATTTACTTTTTACATATAGAACATAATATTATAAGTTGTTAAATCATAAATTATTTTAGAATATTTACAACAGCAACAAAATTTAGCAAACAAACACCATTTCTTACTTCTACGCTGGTTTTATAACTTATCTTAAATGCAAGTTAATGTTTAAACCTTTGCATATTGTGACACTTGTTGTAAATTAATGATTATTAGGTGTCGCGAAAAGTGATCAACGTGCAGCAATACTAATAATGTTAAGAATTAAATTTTCTAGTTAGAAGTAAAATGGCAGTTACATACGATAACAATTAAGCACGATTTTGTTCTTTTGCTTGTGATTTTGTACCTATTTTACACTGTTTTCGCGAGTTGAGCCCTAAGTGGATTCGATTTTATATACCTAAAAAACATGCAAATGATTTTATTTATTCGATTCTAAAACGATCTTTAAAATTTCACCTCTAAAACGTATAAGGTGTGTGTGAAAATTTGTTATTAGTAATTAAATAAAATAAAGTACATATTAGTTTTGTGTTTGTATACAAGGAATTATGAACATGATAGAATAAATGGGTCAAATATTATTGAAACAAATATATGGCAATAAATAAAATTATTTTTAGCAAAAGTTTTATTTTAAATCGAATACAAATATGGTTTTTTCAGGAAAAATTGTACATTGTTTTATACTACTACGTATAATGAAATTTTAGTTTTTATAGTTTAGTTTACTCGACGTAAATTATAGTTAACAATATCTGACAATATAATTAACACTGTCCATCGTCGACACTTGGTGAAATTCCATTATTAAAACGTAAATATTATGAATAATGCATTTGTACTTTAATTTCACTTTAAATATACACAAATTTTAATAATAATCGACCGGTTTCGCTTTTCAAAGCATCTTAGCCCTTTAGGGTGTGAATTTGAAAAAAGAGTATGTTTATATGTATATGTATGTTTGTCCTCAAATTTTTACCATAAAATACACAGGAATACACGAAATATTCGCATTTGTAAGAAAGCCATTTTATTGTTCTTGAACAAAACCCTATTTACCTCCTAAAAATCAATTAAAACTTGCAATTTTGCTCATTGGTTTTATAAGCTTAAGATACCTACTTCTACAGATAGAAGGCAAGGGCAAGGATCGCATCACTCGCGTCACGTCATAAAAAC
>DWUJ010000002.1:0-16169 GCA_018237045.1 Emesis furor
ACGACGGCATTTATCCATATTTAAGGTGGTGCTCGTCGTCTAGGCCGGCGATGGCAATTAGGAGAAAAACGGGGGGGCTCGGACTCGCTCGATGCAGCATGGTTGTCCGCGAGACACCTACTAGCGAGGCAGGGTCGGCACCAACGCAGAGTTGCCCCTGTTCCGAGTACAGTTGTACAGGCGATCCTGTCTAAATTAATAAAAACAAATATATATTATCGTGCTTCCCTCTCCTCAATTACGATTCCCGCCCGCCAGAGAGAGGGGGAGGGGTGCCATTTTAAATCACCACGAGCGGCTCCAGGTTAGGGTGAGAAGGTAAAACATGTATTCGTTTCGCGTCAATATCCACTTTGAAAACATTGTACTGGGGCGCCGTCGGTCGCAACATACCGTCCTTGATCTCCAGCGGAGATTCTCGGCTCCGATCGGGATCCGAGCACTTTTTGGCATTGTCGCTCAGACTTGTCCAATAACCTAGATTCGACACGGGTGGTGGACGTGTGTGGTCAGGAATGGAGAGTATTGTGTCGTCTTCGTAGTAGGTATCGTCCAGGGCGCGGGACAAATAGAATTTTTTACCTTTTACCGAAAAGTGTTTGAATCGTTCGAAACGGCTCTTGCCACGTCGCCAGACAATCATTCGCTCGCCTAGCGAACAGCGCTCGTAGAACGCGCCCTCCACAAAGCGATCTTTGTAGCGCACGAAATAGACAATTTTCGGAACGGCCGGTTGAGGGTGCAAATGGAGAAGGGCGTTGCACCTGCGGCCGCCATTGTTGGCCAATCGATCGCTCGTCAAGATAACCTCGGCATAATCGTACGAATCGCTCGCGCACATTTCCACGCCTTTGGCAGATTTCACTTTGCGCCCCGCCGCGTCGATGGGTTGCAGCGAGTCGAGATCGAAAGAACAGTTGGCGCCGGCGGCCATTATGTCCATCCATTTGCCCACCGTATCTGACTCGCAATACAACCCGTCAATGTGTGCGCACTTGCGCTCATAAAGTTTGAGCTTGAACCAATCACTCACCGTTGACAAGCCCGTCGAGCTGTTTTGCTCTTTAGTGGCAAAGTTCTCCAACGTTCTGAGACGCGGATCGACACGAAACCGATCACCCGGCCGAACGACAACCTTGCCGTTGCGCACCAGATAACAATCACACGTCGCACAAATCCTGCCTTGGTCGTCCACCTGGCCGATGGACTCGCACATTTCCTTTATCGGAAGAATAGGTGGCGGCGGCGGCGGCCGTGTCCTAATGCGGTCGAGCGTCGGCGCGCTCATCAATCGCCAAGACAAGAGAACCAAGCAAAGCGATACACCAAGATAGAGAGTCAACCCGTCATACCCGGCGGGAAACCACGCCGGCATTGTATTAATTGGTATTACTTCTTATCCACTTGTCGTGCTCCGCAACCGTACGAGTACGTGTAAGATGGCTACGTTTGAAGACTTTTTAAACGTGGTCCGTCATAGGTCCGGTACAAAATTTAGTGTTCAAGCACTTTCGCGCGACCCGTTCGTGAAACTTCAGTTTACAGCAGCCGCCGAGGACGAAATTCGACTGGTTAGAGAGATTATACATGAACGTGTAGTGGATTACTCGCTCTATCACGACCATGTCGGCTACTTTTATCCACCCGTGTACGAGGGAAAATTGCCCATTTCGGGGAACGGATACTGTTTGGGGGCTGTCTGTTACATGACTATACTGCCGGGTACCTGCGGATTGACGATAAACCACCCCGCCTTTTACCGTCAACCACTCACTGCCAAATATGCCTTTGTTCCTAGCGTATATTGTGACAACTCCAAAATGCTATTGGCTAGCTTGCGAGACACTCACGACATACATGACACTGTCGTCCTGGGGCACCTACAACGGCTCAAGAATGAACACGCCTCCATTTACCACAAGATTGTTACGTTTGCAAAAACGTTCAGACGCGGCTACGATCCGGATAATTACGATCCAATCGAGATTCCGAGTTATAAAAGCGTCGCCGCAGCGGATGACTCGACAAGCGACGAGGACTGAACATTAACAAACTTTTTTTGGTGATTTATTAAATGAAAACATTGTATCCATAATTTTTTTTATAATTTATAAAATGCTTGTTGTTTACAAGCAAGCAAAATAAATTATTTAACATCATAGTTTAAATACATGCATCAACTTTTATCTTATAAAAGTAGAAATTAATTACAATAAAAAAATTAATAAATTAACAAATTATAAATTAATAAACAATAAAAAAATTAAATTATACAATGACACATTACAAAAAATGAAATTAAATTAACAAATTTATACAATTAATAATTACTTCCCTATTGATTGGTGCACTTGTCTGTGCGGTGGCACCGTACGGTGCACAAGACGCCACTTCTCCGGCACGAACATTTGGCGGTAGCGCACTGTTGCTTGCAATGGCACCGACTCATCCCTTGTCCACCAAACTGGGAATGTGCGACGACAGCCTGTCTTATACTGAGCTGTTTTCCATGGAGCACCGACTCGGGCGGGACCATTGGGTGCTCGACGCGCTCAAATTGGTTTGGTGACAACCAACGGTCGAGTTCTCCGTGCGGTGTGCCCACGCGAATCTGCACTGTAGAGGTTGCTCCGTCTGTGGTCGCACTCTCTGCGCCGCCACTCGTGTGTCGCACTTCGAGCACGCACGCCAATAAATTGCGTGCGTCCAACGGGCCTCGGTCCAACGCCGGCACAAACACGCGCACAGTATCATTTACAGCAGGCATGAACGCGGCTCGTGTCTTGCGCAACATTCGCGTTGCCTGCTTTTTCAGGTTGCGCCTGGCTAGAGCGCGCGCGGGGCGTCTATCACTCTCCACATCGTTGTCACTGCTATCATCGGCATCTTCGTGCTCATCCACGTCCATTGGTCTGTCATTGCCTTCGTGGTGGTCTTCGGTGGCGTTGGAAGTGGCGGTGGCGACTGTGTCGTTCACGGCGAGCAGCTGCTCCTCCGTCTCGACACCCGAAAGGTCGTGGACTTTCGCCAGCGTGGCGAGTCCCCGTTTCGCCGGCATGCCAAACACGCACTCGTACGGAGATTGGCCGATGCTGGAGTGAAACGCCGTGTTGTAGCTAAATTGCACCGTGGAGAGACCGGCGCTCCATCTTCGCTCGCCCTCTTCTTGTGTGGCCACCCAAGTCGCAAGCATTTGTTTAATGTCGCGGTTGGCCCTCTCCACGGAGCCCTGGCTTTGGCTGTGACGCGGCGCACCGTGTACCAAGCGAACGTGCGGCCATTGCGCCACCAGTCTCTCGATGACCGCGTTACAAAATTCTCGCCCGTTGTCCGACTGGAGAATACACGGCGCGCCGAAGGTGTGGAAGACGTCTACCAGCGCGGCGGCCACTTCCTCAGCTCTCTTGGTTTTCAGGGGTTTTAGTTGAATAAATTTGGTCAGGTGGTCTTGATATACAAAAATGAATCTAAAGTCACCATCGGGACATGACTGCATATCGATCAGATCCACCTGACACCGATCGTTGAATGTCTTCTCGACGATGGGCTTCACGACGCACTGTTTCTGCTTATTGTCCCTCTTT
This sequence comes from Emesis furor, assembly GCA_018237045.1. Taxonomy (NCBI): domain Eukaryota; kingdom Metazoa; phylum Arthropoda; class Insecta; order Lepidoptera; family Riodinidae; genus Emesis; species Emesis furor. The sequence continues at coordinate 3,585 of DWUJ010000002.1, forward strand.
TCGGTGCAGATGCGACACAATTTCAAGTAAATGTTGACGGCTTCGTAGGTTACATTTTTGTAATGCTTCTTCAGCTCGTACATCATTCTATTGCGTCCCAAGTGGCCCATCGTGTGAGTGGCGTGAATAATGTCGAACAATTCTTCGACAGCGACATAAAACAATCTTGGGTGTTTGAGGGGGCTGCACAATCGGGTGCCGCATATGTCGTAGCGCTGCAGACGCCTCCACCTGGTCTTGGCCGAAAGCTTTATAGTGGTGCTGCCGGGTGATTTGGCTTCTCGCACTTCGGTCATCAGACGGCTATATTTGTCGCGAGGTAGGTACGATAAGCTGTTTAGTTTCCGCTTTGCGCTTAACGCAGCGGTCAGTGCCTCATAGAACGCCACCCGGTGAGTTTTGGTCGATGACGGCATGGATGGACTCGACTCTGATGATGAGGAAGCCATGGTAGTAGAGATTGTCTGAAATGACACGCCCCACCTTCGTATTTACGCACACAAGCAAATTTCAAATTTGGACGCAAACACTTAAACACGCAATCGTAATTGGTCGTTCAGTTGTACTCGAATGTGTAAGCTAATGGACAACGATAGTCATGTATGCTTACGATTTGCCACGGAAATGTTACGCATTATATTCATTTTGTTTGTCTCGCAACCCACGGGGGCTTAATGACTAGCCAATGGCGCGCCGGCCGGGCGATCCTCGACCTTGCAAGCAATCACGTTCATTATGGAAATGTACAACTGGTACACGACCAGCGCCAGGGATGTTAAATTCAGAAACACGCACAAGTGTCTACACTCGGCGCTGCTTTGTGTGCACGAAAATATCAATAGCACCCCTACTACTAAGCTACACACGAGCAGATACTGAGGGAGTTTGTGGCACGGTATCGTAAACTGACCGTTTGACTTTGACCGTAAGATGTGGGCCATCTTAGTGTTGTCTTTGGCACTTTTGTTGTGGAGCTGGGGCAGGAAACGTCCCAGCAAAAAGTTACTACCACCAACTACTGTCGCCTCATCAACGACGCATACGTCAGATTTTCAAGTCAAACTTCAGCCCGCCGCGACAAAAGCGACAAGGACGGGAACGATCGTGGACGGAGTGACAAACACGGCGCGTACGGTGGTGGACGGTTTCGTGTATCCGTGTGTTAAGTCTTACGCGCCCTTGATTGGTTACTCAAGGTTGACTGGCTACACCACCTTCATACCGGCCCCTAACGGTGAATACATCGCCGGCACTATAGCTTGCCTCAAAGATAGTGAGCTGTACATGCCCACTGCCGCGCTTGTGGACAGCATACAAGCAGAACATTGCACCTATAATACTTGAGATGTGATAAAAATAAAGATCACAGGGAAACAACAAAGTCACCTGAACACAGTTTTTTAGTTAGTAACTGCACCCTCTAGTTGCGCCAAGTTTGCTTGTCATTGAAAATGAAAGAAACAATTAAACGTTTAAGTCCCGAAAAATTACCTTTTATTTATTTATTTTTTTGGTATAAAAGTTATTAATGACGACACAAATCGGTGGGCACGCTACATTGGTCCTACTGTTTGTTGTCTTGGACTTGAGGTACAGAGGTCTAACGTATTAAAAAAAGATGTCCGAGTCTGCAGTGGGGTTTTTCCGTAATCATTGAATGCAACATTTTTTCGCCACCCAACCATGCTAAAAACCGTTTGGTACTTTTGTATTAACCCTTAATCAGGCTCCATGTGCACTGGTATTGAATCATATAAAGGTAGAATCAACTTTTAAAGATGACTGTCAAAATATTCTTATCGGTCGAGTCATCTTCTAAAGATTATTTTTTGCGTACCCTTATCATATATCGTGCCATAGTAACCGACAACATCACACTTGTAGGAGTGGACCCGTGTCGCTGTGCAAAGACGATGCGGACGCCCATGCAAAGGACTCGCAAGCAGGGTCTCGCTGCAATCCGTGTGCGGCCCGCGTCGCTACGATCCCAAGTCATATCCTACCTACATCTCACCGTTTTTATCGTGCCATAGCTACCATAGACAACTACATACATGCAGGAGTCTCGGAGCACTCGGGCGGTTCACGTCGCTGTGCCAAGGTGACGACGACACCCATGCGACAGACTCTCAAGCAAGGTCTCGCTGCAATCCGTGTGCTGCCTGTGTCGCTACAATCCCATGTTGTAACCTACCTATACCTCGCCGCCTTTATCGTGCCATAGCAACTGAAATCACACTTGTAGGAGTGGTGGACCCGCGTCGCTGTGGCACAGGCGACGACGACGCCCATGTTATATCCTACCTATATCTCACCGATTTTATCGTGCCGTAGCAACCGACAACAACACACATGCGTGTCGCTGTACCAAGGCGACGCGGACGCCCATGCATCGGATATACGCCGTCCCCTCCTGCTCCCCCGGCGATATCATCCTAAAGGCGTCGCGCATTGCTATTCAACAGACTGAATGGATAAACTCGCAAGCGGGATTCAAGCTAGTTTTCCGGCGGTCTCTGCATCGCCTGTAAAACTATACTCGGAACAGGAACGATTCACGTCGGGGCGGACCCTGCCTCGCTCGTACGGGTATCGCGGACAACCAGTTTCTCTGCGGTCTCTACATCACCTGTACAACTGTACTCGGAACAGGGGCGATTCACGTCGGTACGGTTCCTACCTCGCTCGTACGGGTCTCGCGGACAACCCAGATTTTGGCGGCGCAATCGCCGGCCGGCCTAGACGACGAGCACCACCTTAAACGTGGACAAATGCCGTCGTGCGCCCCTCCCGGTGATATCATCCTAAAGGCATCGCGCATTGCTATTCAACAGACTGAATGGATAAAGTCGCAAGCGGGATTTAAGCCAGTTTCTATGCGGTCCCTGCATCGCCTGTACAACTGTACTCGGAACAGGGGCGATTCACGTCGGTACGGTTCCTACCTCGCTCGTGCGGGTCTCGCGGACAACCTTGATGTTGGCGTAGTCTGTGGCCCGGATTGCTTTATGTGGGTGCGCGTGCTCTACCAATCTCTCTAGCCCGGGTCTATTCTTTCATATGCGTTGCCAGCTGCCGCCGTACGTAGCCTGTGGCCCGGACTGCTTTACGTGGGTGCGCGCGCTCTACCAACTATGGACCGGGTCTATTTGTTCATGTGCGTTGCCAGTTGTCGCCGTGCGTAGTCTGTGGCCCAGACTCTTTTTTTTGTCGGCTACAGTTACGGCGACGCGATATGAACTCTGTCAGATACAGGATAGAACATGGGTTGGCGGCGCGACGCAGTCCGCCCGTGCTCCGACAATATCGGCGAGACAAGAACCGCAACGGGACGGGCTTTGATCCTGCCTACTCCCACTCGTACATTGTAATAATAATATCAAATGTTTTTCGGTCGATGTAGAGCAACTTAAACATTTTCAATAAAAATGAAAAAACTGAATCGCGCTGCAGCAACCGACGACAGACAATATTATTATTACAATGTAGTAGTAGAGAGTAGGCATGATCAAAGTCCGTCCCGTTGCGGATGCGACACAAGAACCGTGCAAAGGGACCGGCTTTAATACCGTTTCACATGGGTGCTCGCGCGCACTACCAACTGTGGTCCGGGTCCATTCCTTCTGGCGGTCGCCGCCGCAGAACGCATTAAATTAGGTGAGGTATATAGGATAGATATACCATGGGTTCGCAGCAGTGACGATGCGGGCCGTACTACATGGATCGCAGCGAGACTCGCTTCAATCCCACTTTAGAGTACGTTGCTTGTGCACCCTTAGGTCGCGTCTCTATCACACGTATTGTACTCGACTCGGTTTGAGGAAAATCCTACTACACGTACGCTACAGATGCGCAAAGATTGCATCAAAAGTAATGTCGTCGAACGCGGTCAACGAGGACATTATGGCGGGCACATGATTGACATATCGTCCGTCACGAATCATTTGGTAAATTCGATCGAGGCTCAACAATGTCGGGAGGGCTTCGACGGCGCTGGTGACTTTTGCGGTCGCGGCGGTGTTAGTCTTTTTCAAACTTTGCACTCGGTTCAGCTCGGCGGTCAACCAGTGAGGTCGAAAATCCTCCAATTGACGACATATGGGCGCGTTTTGCTGCGCCACGCCAGCCAGACTGAGGTTGGTGTCCAAGCGTGTCGGATCCACGTACTGGAAACTCAACACTTTTTCACTGCGCATTTTCAAGTACTCGTTTATGGCGTTTTGAAAACGTGTCAATTTTTTCGCCACGCGTGCCAGTAGGGTTTCGCGCACCGCCGTCCCCCTCAGTCGCTTGCTCTGTTCCTCCAAGAAGGCGAGATACAGGTGCAGAGCTGCGATCTCGGCGCACTCGTCCACCGCAGCATAGTCTCGCGCCAGGGGATCGAACGACGGCACGCGCGGCAATGCCTGTGCGCCGCTCATCTCGACTTATTAGTACTAAAATCGGACAGGTCAGGATCTACAATACAACCCCTCGACACTCTAGAGTTCCTTTCTAATTAATATCCTAAAAAATGAGTAATAAAAAATCGACAAGTATATGAATGTATTTCTTTATTTAGTTTAAATTTTATCATTATTATCCATCATTTTCTTCGAGCGGCATCGCCGTCGTCGTCGTCGTCGTGGACGGCCTCTCTAAATACCAAAGCTCTACGTCTTTGATGAAGGGCACAAAATTCACGGACATGGCAAACTTTTCGTCGAAAGTAATCAACACTGCGTGCGACACCTTCGCCCCGTAAACGTGCTCCAATATGACTCGGTACAGGTTCAGTTGCATAGTGTACTGCCAATAGTTGGTCGACGGGTAATGTTGCATGGGTTCGGCCGCCTTCTCCATATTGTACATCTCAAACACCATCTTGCTACATTTCCAGTCGACGATGACCAAGTTGCCGTTTTCGTCGCGAAGCAGCAAGTCGGCTGTACCGGCAATGTCGTGTTTCACGTCGACCAGGCGGCATTCGCTCTGCAGGGGCGTCCAATGATACCGGTCGAAGAGCGTCATCAACGCATCCACATCCAAGCGACCCCCGGTGAGCCTATGGATTTCCTCTCGAACCTTTTCCCTCTCCGATGGATTCGCCTCCGACGTGAACACCCTTTCGAGCAGTGCGTGCACGTCCTTGCCCAATGTGACCTTGTCTTCCCACGTCCGCTTAATGTTGTCTTTTATCGTCGTCGTGTCTACGATGGGTAGCTTGGTGGCGGCGTCGATGCCGCACGTGGAGTAATATTTGCTGCGTTTCCATCCTGAACTGTTGACCATTCGGTTCAACACTTGTTCCCGATTGAACGGAAACACATCTTTGACCAACGCGGATACGGATCGAGAAATCTTGCGACCCTGGTGCGTGTACGTATGAGAGTCGTCATCAAACTGGATGGCTGCATGCATGTTCAATAACTTATCAATTACACAATCCATTTTGATTTAGAAAAAAACCGTGGGTACGTGTACTGCACAGAAAATCTTTGCTCAACTGGTTTGATTCTTGGCAAGCGTCGTTTAAATATCTAATCACCTCCCCCCCCCTCCCGCAGAGTGAACGGTCCGTCCGTGTCTCTAACCTCTGCGAATACGAACATCGATGAGTTTCTGTTGTACTATAAATTTGCTCTCGTACATGGCGATGGCAGCGACGAGCCCAGTTCGTGTGACGTTCCGAGCGAGGTCGGGGTCGTCCAGGAGGTTGGTGACGCATTCGCGAAATTCGACGAGACGAGGCCACGAGGTCGGCGCAACGTCCAAGTTCTCGATGGCGGCGTGCAGCGGTGCGCGCGCCGCCTCTTTCGGCACTGCATCGACGAGAGCTCTTAAAAGGTCGGCTTTGTTGGTTGCGTGAAACATTGTGCGGTCGCGTCTAGACTTATTCTACTGTCGCCGGTCATCGGTATCGGTCGGGTGTATATGTGTCTGTATAGGGAACGTGTCGTTGCGTTCATTCGACTCGCACGCACATTTCGCTCGCTTGTGTGTTGTTTTGGCACGGCACGTTGAGCAGCATCGAGGCGGGTCCGTGGAAAAAATTGTAGCGCTTGGAGTGCGTGCATGTATCCAGGCTGTGCTGAATGCCTCGCTCGGTGACCACGCTCAGAAGAGGACCGTCGGCGCGATGTCGCGAGGCGTTCAAGTCCGAGTTGTAGGCACGAGCGATCTCGAGCTGCAGTCGCATGACAAACTCTACGTCGTACTCGTCGCGCGTTTCGGCCACCGGCTGCAATTTGCCCGTGGCCTCGAGGAACTTGTAACGAAATCGCATCTCGTTCACCACGTTCATCGGTGAGCGTCGGTTCACCAGCGCCGTGGTGTAGTGCACCTCGACACTTTGCGCATCCACCAAGTCCTCGGCCAAGAGACGGTCGAGAAAGTCACGCGTCGCGCTCGGTCCGCACGTGTGCAGGTCCACCAGTAGCTCCGTATTTCGGACCATTAAACACTTGTAGTACAACACCAGTCCGCTCTCGACGAATGTCCGCAACAATCGCGGCGTCACCATCAACCGGTGCCGGTGTACTAGAGGGTTCCACAGGCGATCCATGCACATTTTGATTTTCTTTTCCGTTTTGACGATAAACGCGTGCGCCTTGGCGGGATCTAGGACGACGCGTCGACGCGTCTCGAGCGACAACGAGGGGTACGATTTCATCGTGGCATTACTCGAGAACAGCACCGCGCCGCTTTTAAGGATGTCGATAGTGTTGCGCGCCACGCGGCTCTTGGCTCGCGCCTCTCGCAAGAAGCGCGCATCTATGATGAAATTGTACGAGTTTTCCGTCGTGTGGACGGTCATGCCGTCGCCCAACATTTCCATGGTGAACACCTTCTCGTCGTAGAGAGCAGCAGCAGTAGCAGCAGAGTCTGTTTCACCATCTTCATTGTCATCGTCGTCGTCAATGTCAATGTCGTCTTCGTCATTGTCGTCGTTCGTTACGGTGCCGGCGTTGTTACTACCGGGCGCATATTTAATACTCAACGCCGATTGTTGTTGCTTTTCGAAAAAGTTGGACAGTACCAGACTCATAGGGCACCCGTCGTCGAGTTGAAAAGCGACAAAGTGGGCCTCGATGGCGGCCGCGTCATCTCGATCGAGACGTGCGATTATATCGTGCACGTTCAAGTCGGTCCTTTTGCAGTACGCAATCAATGCCTTGAGAAAATGTCGGGCAATGTTCTCTTCGAGACCGAGCTCTCGAGTCAGCCTCGATAGCAGTTTGCCGTGTGAATGCTCGTCAATCTCGACGAAACCCATGGTCGCATAACAATATAACCACGTTTCTCGTTTTCCGTAGAAAAATGTATCCGTGTACACTACGCTACGACGGTAGAAACAAATGACTCTCGGTGGTACAACGGTCGTCGTCGGTGGCGGCGGCGGCGGCGGCGGTGAAGTTGACAAAGGCGAAGATGGCGGCGAAAACGGTGCCGTTACCTTCCACGGCGGTGCCGCCAGCGCTACACGATCGCTCAGATCACCCTCGGCGGTGCACCGGCCTCGGCACACACGGGCCAAAAACACCAACACGGCGGGCAAACGGTTGCAAAAGTAGATGGTTCGTCCCGCGAAATTTATAAAATATACGCGCATTGCGTATGTTGTCGTCGAAACGTCCGCCCGGCGCCGTACTCGTGATTGACTGTTTTGTGTATGATAGCTCACCCCCCCCACCCCTCCACCCCCCCACTCCTATTACATCTAATCATAGGCCTTAAATAGTAAACTCGGTCGTAAAACGTATAGTTTGATTACTATGGGGGTTAGATCAACTCGTGTAATTTGTCCAAAAAAAATAGTTGTTACGTTCAAGTGGCGTCGTGTACATTATCATCATAATGACTGCGAGACTAGTGTTTAACTTTAGCTACGATGCAGAATTGGGATACGTGGCGGACAGCGTTGACATGGGGTTAAAGTACGAAAAACTCTTTCTCGACTACCGACCGGCCTGTTATGTGCTCGTGGAGGAGGCGACGAATGGGGCCAGTGGTTTCCTGACGCCGCACGTCTTAAGGCTCGCCGACCTCGTCCACGATTTGTTGCAGTTGCAACGCCAACAGGGCGGTGCGGCGGCGGCGGCGGCCGAGGCCGTGAGCTCGTACGTTTGTTACGTCACTGACATTATGCTGCGCGGAGAGCGCGCCAACTTTATCCAGTGCCTCGTCAACGACCTGGGGCAGGACGCGACCCCGGACTTTATGGGGCGACTGATGATTGTCGAGTTTTCCTCGCACCCGGCATACAAGCTCGTCTACGACTCTCTGAGAAACAACTCATTGCCGTGGTACCGAGTGCTGCCCAATATTTGCGAGATCGGGCTGGCCATCCAAATCTACAAGTCTGCTTTCGGCACGTCGATGGTGACGAAAGGCACACCGCCGCACGTCGAGTGTCTCGGATTTCCGGTGACGGATCGAATGGAGCTGCTCGAGCGTTTCCTACCAGTGGGGTTCTACCACACATTCAACGGTACCACCGGTGCGTACACCAAACTCAACCTGCTCAATCGAAAGTTACCCGCGCTCCAGCACGTCTTGCCCGTGGTCTCGATCGACATTGAAACGATCGCGCGATCGGCCCACGTGGTACCCATGGGCACGACGCACGACGAGAAAATCTCCTCCATCAGCATGTACATGTTCTTTGGACGGCTCCACGTACACGTGTGTCTGTATCTGAACCCGAAGGGTGCGTGCGACGCGGCGGCGGCCGCCGAGTTTCAATCGAAAATGAATTCGAAATACAACAACAACAACGGCCGACGAACATTAGCCGTGTTCAGAGGCTTCGAGACCGAGACGGCCATGTTGGAGGCGTTTTGTGATTGGTATTGCAATGGTGACATTTTCCTTCTGGTGGCGCTGCCGCAGCGGTTTCCGCACGTGCTGACCGGCCACAATGTGATTGCGTACGATCTGCGCGTCATCTGGCGCCGCGCCATCTTCCTGCGCGTCGAACGCCTACTGCACGCCGTCCGGCGAATTAAATTCGAACACGACGAGCTGTACCATCCCGAGTTCAACGACCTCGCCATCGTTCTCGACCTCATGGTGATTGCGAAGCGCAACATGCTGTCGGACAAAATGTCGCTGGCCGCCATAGCCGCCAACCGACTGCGCGACGAGCACGTCGCCAAGATGGACCTCGATTCGTCGCTCATCCGTCGCATATATGCGTACGGCGCGGCCGCGTGTCACTCACAAAAGGCGAGCATCGACTTTGGCAAGGTGTACAGGGTGTCGTCCACGCCACCGACGTTCTCGTCTGACGGTAACTTTGACTTTACCGACACGCGGGTGGACACGGTACACCTGAAACGAAAACTGTACAACGACGTGCAACTCAGCGACACGCCCGAGCTGATGCCGCGCTTGGAACAAGTGTTGACGTACAACATTCAAGACACTATCACCGTCACACGGGTGTTGCTCGAGTCGGACGTGCTCTCGCTCGTGACCGAGATGACGGCCCTCTTTTGCCTCGGTGTCGAGGCGAGCGGCATGTGCGGCAACAGCCGGCGTCTGGCGTCGTGTCTCGTCCACAACGGACTCAAATACGGCACGTTCGTCGCCACTCGGCCCGCTCGCACGCCACCACCCGTTTCTCTCGACGTTTACCACTCGTACTCGAGTGGTGGCAGTAGCAGCAGCGGCGGCGGCGAGGGTGAAGAAGACGCGGAAGGAGCGGCGGCGATCTGCCGACGGACCGCACGCATCGTCGGTCTCGGCACCGGCAACGATAAAGCTTACCAGGGGGCCTTGAACTATGCGCGAGATCAAACATTTTTCAGCAATGTCGATTCTTTCGATTTCAAGAGCTACTATCCCAATCTAACGTGCTTTTTAAACTTGGACTCGACCAGTTGTACCGTAATCACCGTAGAGTTTGTTCAGTCGTTGTGGCCGGCGACAGTCGCCGTCCTGGAACGCTGCGTGCGCGCCGACCTGGTGCGGCTGTTTGCGATGCAAGACCCAAACGTGCCCACCGAGGAGCTCCTCACGCCCGGCTATCGGGGCCGCGAGATTGGACACTGTCTGTGCTGGGAGGATATGTGCGCGCTGGGTCGCAGCGAGCCGGTGTTGGCCACGTTTCACTTGGACGAAACGCCGCGTGAACGGTTCATCGGACGCGTGCTAACCGGTTTGCTGGCACAACGGCGGCAATTACAAGAGATGATGCGCGCACCCACCACTTCCGCCACGGAGAGGCGCATCTTGGACTCGCAGCAGCTCGGCACAAAAATTATTCTAAACTCTGTGTATGGCGTGACGGGGTGTGCGGCGTTTTTGTACTCGCACATTCCCGCCTCGGCCGCGGTGACCCTGTTCGGACGCAAGTTTCTGACCGTGTGCGCGCGCCTCGTCTGCACCTTTTACGCCCTCGCCCAAGAAAACGACGTCGGCGGCGGCGGCGACGACGACAATGTCCGCGCGTGGTACGAGGATGAGTTGAGATATCTTACGACTTGGGCCGTCAATTGCTCCAGTCGAAAGGCGGGCGACCGGCCGGTCATCTCCACTGCCGCCGCCGCCACCACCGCCGATCGTGGCTGCGAATTCGATACGGCCGCCGAACGTAAGCGGCGTTGGCCGTTCGCCGACCTCGTGTGCTACGTGGACACGGACGGTCTCAAGTTTTACAATCCGGCAAACATCGACGCCGGGGCCATATTGAAACGAGTCAACGACGCCATTTCGTTCACGAAGCACCTCTCCCTGGCCATGGAGCAACGCCACGACCACATCATGATTTTAACGAAGAAAAAGTACGCGTATTGCGACGACGACGTCGAGACGGGTGGCATAGTGGGTCACGTGGGCTACGAGCGTCACGCCAATATGGTGGTAAAAAATATTCTGACGGGCGTGGTGCGCGTCTGTTGCGAAAGCGTCGCCACCGACCCTTTGCACGTGATATTTGACATTTTCGGGTGTTTGCGCGCTACCAATCCGTGTCTGCTGTACGAAAGGGTCAAGCTGAACCACCACGAGAACGAGAGCACCTTGCAGCGCTACATTGATTCGGTCACCAAGGATTACAAGGGAGACGTCAAGACGATGCTGTTGTTAGACGGGAAAGGTGACGTCACGCGGGATCTGTACGAACCGCTGGTCGTGTGGTCGACGCGCCCGAGAGCGCCGAATCTGGCCAAGTTTATACGAAAGTATCACAAAATCATCGAACGGCTCTTGATGACGGCGCGCTGCCGACACGAAACCCTGAACGACGCGCGCATGGAAAACCCGCTGTTGATGTACGCCGCCTACCACGTCTGGTTGGACAACGCGCGCTACAAGCCCACCAATAAAATTGTCCAACTGGTGGAATTTGTGCGCCCCCATTTCGAGCGATACAAAAAGCTCGCCCGCCATAGGTTAACGTTGGAGGACGCCGTGGACTGCCACGGGACGACACTGAAGAAACGCTCCGGTGGGTACATAAACGTTCTTCGAAAGTTGATATGAGTCTGCCTACTAGAACCAAAGTAGCCCATCTACAATTAAAAACATGTTTAAGTACAATATGGAGAAAAAGTAAACTTGTGCGATTTAAAAATTTGTTTTTATGTTATACTTTAATGAATGTAGTATTGTGTTTATTATGTTCCCAACCCCCCCAACGGGACCGACTTGAACAGAGTTACAGCCGGTCCCGTTGCGATCCTAGTTTGACTTGTACTCTCAGAGTATGGACGGTCCACAGGTTCTGTCTGTGTCTAACGAGTCACGTTGCATGGTGAGTCGCCGTCGACCTAAGCAATGAGCTAAAGGGTGCCGGTAACTATACTCTCTCGGTGTTCTTATTACATGTATACGGTCCTCTGTTATACGGACGCGGCGGACGTCTCGCTGTATACATTACAGCGAGCGCATCAGGCATATATGCAAGCAGGGTCTCGCTGCGATCCGTGTGCGGCCCGTGTCGCTGTGATCCATGTTATATCCTACCTACACCTCATCGATTTTATCGTGCCATAGTAGCAACCGACAACAACATACATGTAACGCACTCGCAAGCAGAGTCTCGTTGCAATCCGTGTGCGGCCCGTGTCGCTGCGATCCATGTTATATCCTACCTACACCTCACCGATTTTATCGTGCCATAGTAGCAACCGACAACAACATACATGTAACGTACTCGCAAGCAGGGTCTCGCTGCAATCCGTGTGCGGCCCGTGTCGCTGCGATCCATATTATATCCTACCTACACCTCACCGATTTTATCGTGCCTTAGTAGCAACCGACAACAACATACATGCAACGGACTCGCAAGCAGAGTCTCGCCACAATCCGTGTGCGGCCCGTGTCGCTGCAATCCCATATTATATCCTACCTATACCTCACCGACTTTATCGTACCATAGTAGCAACCGACAACAATATTAAAAGTGAGCCATGCGCTGTCATGCTGGGCGGGGGAATCGTGTCATGACGCTGGGCGGCAGACGTCGGTTTGGGCGGGCGGGCGGCGGTAATTCGCTCTCGCGCTTCGACAGGCGTCACGTTCAATTAATTCTAATACTTCAACTCTGGACAACTGTCGTATTAGAAAAGAGTCGCGCGCGAAGCTATCGCTCAATATATA
>DWUJ010000003.1:0-15416 GCA_018237045.1 Emesis furor
TAAATGAGTTCAGAATCCCCAATTCTACCATTTGCTGATGATGTAAGGATAATCAGTTCAACAGGATTCCATTTACATCAACTCAAAAAGAATTGAAGGGGTTCTGACTCATAAATAGATTACCATTGTTGATTATTCATATTTGTACAGATCAGCTCTATCGCCGCATCATTCCATACCCTTTTTTCGGAAGAAGATTAAAACATAATATATCATTATAAACATAATACATCATTATAAGTTGATTAAAAGTTTGAAAACCGTATGTAATATTATGATGTGTTCACAAACTGCACACAAAGGTTTGAGAACCACTTGCATGAAACTTATACCGACAGTCTGCATTTGACACAATGAATATCTAATGTTACATTGCAATGTACATTTTTAAAAGAAGGTTTTAAATTTCATTCATCATTTAGTTAAATAAATTAGTTTAATTTGATGATAATTGAGTTAAAGTTAAATAAAATTAACTTTATAAAAATATGCAAAACAGCTGTCTAACATAACGCCGCCGTCGATTTGCTCGCGAGACTAATTTTGACGGCGGCATCTTGTCAGACAGCCGATGACTTCTCGGATTCCGATGGCCTTACGGCATTCTACGGTCCATAGTCATGGTTTCGTTCCAAGAGAACTTTTCGGATTCCAACGGCTTTACAGCATTCTATGGTCCATTGAACTCTTATAGAACGGGAACATGTCTATCGATCTGCCCGCAACCAACAAACATGCACCCAGCTCAAAGCCTGAATCCCACCACAGACAGGATCGGGCACTTCCTGAAAGCGATAGTTTCTAGCATTCGAGCCAACAAACATTGAATTGACTTTGTATTTATACCGATTTAAATAAAAAAGTTAATATCGCGATTGAAGAACATCCCAATATCATCAAATAATATTGACTTATTTTATTTCAAATTGATTTATTTTGCTCGGTCGTAAATTACTTAACATTGATAATATAAGTTTTTAGAAGAATTAGTTATAATTAGCGAGAAATATTATCGAGTTAACGACTTATAATTGAGTACCATCTATCAAAAATAGTAATACTATTTTTTGTATGAACTAACATGAACGCAATAGATGTCTCTATCGAAAAATAACTCAGTTTATTAAAAATGTATGAAAAAATCATTAAATTATTTTAGTAGACTGTACTATATAACATATCTATTTCATTGACATCACTTTTTCTTGGAAGATTTGGTTATAATTAGCAAAAATATCAAAAATATTATCATCTTAATTGATATAATTAAGCGCTATCTATCGATAACATTATAAACTATAATGTTATATAAGCATACCATGTATTGATCTTAAGTTACTGGTTAAGTGCGTGTGTAATAGATGACGCTGTATTAATACAATACTATACCAATATTTACAAATTATTAAAAAATGTATAAAATCGACATTATAATTATTTTACAAGGCAGTAGGTACTCATCTTTTTCGGAAAGTTGGTTGAAAACTTTATAGATAAATGAACTGATCTAACTCCAAAGTAAACAAATTATTTGCTTGTGATATGGATGTTAGCCAATGATACCAATACATAGAAATACATATATAAATACTCAAATATATTCATTGCCCTTTAATATCAAAATTATTATCCATATTCCTGAGTTAAGTAACACAATATGCTAATGCATGAAATTTTCAATCGTAATTAACAGAAATGAATTAGTGCTTGTCGCTATTGCATTCCGATTGTATAAAGTGATAAGTGATAACACTTGCGAAAACATTTTTTTTTTTAAATTAAAACTATTGACGAATTAGACATAATATTGAACATACCTACTTACGATGCCCATTTTAAATTTTCGGATCAACTAACGTATAAAATTTCATCTAAGACCATAAATAGAACGAGATTCCAATTAGGTTTCCAGTTAAGCTGTGTTCATATCACATTTAATGAAGTATTTCTATTGAAAGAAAAATTCGACTTTATTTATAGATATCATAAGGATGAAAATATGAGTTTTAAAATTTTAAGTAAATTTTTTAACTGATCAAATTTGTATTATGAGCAAGTCTTTACTAATACGTTCTCCGGAGAAAAGATAGTTTGTAAAATATTCATTTCTACTCTCGACTTAGATAATCACAGACATTGAACTGAAAGGCATAATTACAGTTTTTTTTACTACAAAATTCACGGTGAGTTAAATTTGGCTTCAACTAATTTCAAAATGTGAGTACTGCATTTAATGAATTACAATTAATAGTTTTCTTACAAATTTTTCTTGTTAATTTTTACGATTTTTTGATAAAAAAATTGTATTAATGTGATAGGTTATTAGTTTGGTTTTATTGAAATCAGATTAAAATGTTCAGATTATAATGTATGTGGATTTCAATTTTATAAAGAAGTATAAAATTAAAAAATATTTAAATATTCTTTAGCATTTAACGAATTATAATCCATAGTTTTTCTTAAAAATGTTATTTTTATGATTTTTGTTAAAAGGTTTTTTTTTTAAATTTTATGTTAATATGATAAGTTAATAGTTTTGTTTTATTGATATCATATTAATATGATAGGTTGGATTTAAATTTTAAGAAAAGAAGTATAAGATTAAAATTATTTATATATTGTTTCTAGGATGTCAAATACATCGCCATTTGATTCTGACGCTGACTCAACATCTCGACCACTTGTGAAACGTTGTCGAAAAACTGCTCGCAAACCATTAAAAAAGAAAAACCAGCCAATTCAATCTTCTGACAGTGAATATGAAGAAGTAAAAAAAACTCCTAAAAAGTTTAAAGGGATAAAACAATCCGATGAACCTTCATTCTTGGGAAATGAAACAGAGGTTAGTTAATAATTTTCTTGCTATTATCGAATTTAGATTAAAATAAGAATCTTAATAAATTAAAATTACATTTTTTTAATCATATTTATCTTTCAATTAGGAGATCAATAGCAATTTATATACTTTTTTTGTAAATTCATATATTCACACTAGACATATACAGAATCAAATGAATAGTAATTTGAAATTGATTAAAAATAATAATAAAATGAACAAGGTGTGTTGTTTTTACATAAATATATGTTCATGACTGATTTTTATTTTTTCAGGATGAAAATCCTCCAACTATCATTGTAAAGAAGTTAAAAAATTTGCTGTGGAGACGGGTGGCTTCAGGATATACTAGTCAGCGAGATTTCAGGGCAACGGGTGAATTTTATTTAGATTTTCGCATATCATATAGTAAAGACGCTCTAGACGAAGAAGGGTACAAAAAAACCTTAATTTCTTATAAGTCTTGTATAGACCGAGAATCTGATGTGTATAAAGCAGCTGAAAAATTAATTAATGCTGCTAAAAAACAATATAAGGATATCACTCCGATTTTGTATCCTAATAAAGAATAATTTTATAGATTGGTTAAAAAAAAAATATGTTCTTCTGTAATATTTGTAATCTTAAAGTAATAAAATACTCTTCCCATCGGAAAAGTAATATACATAAGGCTAATTCTTTACTTCGTTCTGAGTTTGAGAACGTTTTTATAATAGGATGCGCTTTTAAAAACAGAATTGTTAGTTATCGTATTAATTGCAACGACAAATCTAAAATAGAACCTGAATTTTTTTTAAATACAATTTTTTCAGATATTGTTCATTTACTAACGTACAATCTTAAGGCTCACACTGCGATAAAGGTTAATTTTGAACTTTTTGCATATTTTATACTCCCTAAAAATGATGAGATATCTATGAAATCGTTTAATACAAAGTACATCTCGGTATTTAAAAATACGAATATTACCGAAATTTATGAAAATTGCTGTCGACTACTAATAGCTAAATTATCCGAATTTGAACTATCTGAATCCGGATGGTCTTTAAGTTATATAAGTCATTTAGAAATCAATGTAGCTCAATATAATCCCCTCAGAGGAGGCTCCTATTTAGCATTACCTAAAAAAATACAGAGCACTAAGTCTTGTTTAAATATTAAAAATGAAGATAATTATTGTTTTCTTTGGTGTATAATGGCTCACATTTATCCTGCCTCGAAAAACGTGAATCGAGTTACGTCATATCCTTCATATCGTTGTATTTTAAACATAAACGGCATGACATTCCCGCCATCATTTCAGGATATAAAAATATTTGAAAGTAATAATCCGAATATTAGCATTAACATATACGGCCTCGCGAAAAATGATGAAGTTGAAGGACCTTTGTATAAAACTTTGAAACGTAAATCAATACATGTTAATTTATTATATTTAAATAAACAAAATATCACTCATTTTTGTTTGATAAAAAATTTTGAAAAATTAGTTCGTAATCAGATTACTAGACATAAATCAAAAATATATTTATGTGATGAGTGTTTTTTATACTTCGATTCTATTGACAAGAGGGATACTCATAGTTGCGGGAGAATAAAAACCGTTTTACCTTCTGAAGGAAGTAAAATACGTTTTGAAAATTATGAACGAACTCAAAGAATTCCTATAGTTATTTACGGCGATTTTGAAAGTCTTCTCAAAGAGTATAACGATCGATCCAAATCAGAATATACTGAAAACATACAAATTCACGAGGCTTCGAGTTTCGGCTATTATATTTGTTCTGAATCTAAGCCTGAATTAAATGAATATGTTACTTATAGAGGAGCTGACTGTGCTAAAATATTTTCGAAAACAATTACTAAAGATTTATTGAGATTGCATAAATACTTGTCTGCTGTAAATCCCATGATGCCGTTAACTGATAAAGAAAAAAAATTATTTAGTAAAGCATCTGCATGTCACATTTGTAAAAAAATATTTTTGGCCAATGAATCATATGTGGCTGATCATGATCATTTTACAGGTTTTTATCGAGGGCCTGCTCATAAATCTTGCAATTTAAAAGCGAGAAAGTGTTCTTTTATACCTATAGTTTTTCATAATTTAAGCAATTATGACTGCCATCTCTTTATAAAAGAAATATCGACCATTTGCGGTAAAATAAATATTATTCCCAAAACAAATGAAAAATATATTTCTTTCACTAAAGTTGTTCCTATAAATTCAGAGGAGTGCGCTCAATTGAAGTTTATTGATTCTTTTAATTTTCTTAGTTCTAGTTTGGATAAATTAGTTCAGACTTTAAATTCAGAGGATTTTCACAATTTGCGAGCGCACTTCAAAGATGACAAATTGTTTAATCTTATTAAACGTAAGGGAATTTATTGTTATGATTATATAGATTCATTGAATCGTTATCAGGAAACACAATTACCTCCTCAATCAAAGTTTTTTAACAAACTAACTTCAGAAAGCATTACAATTGAAGATTATGAGCATGCAAATAAAGTTTGGTCTGCTTTTGATATTAAAACTCTAGGAGAATATACAGATTTATATTTAAAATGTGATGTGCTTTTATTAGCAGATGTTTTCGAAAAATTCAGAAATTTAAGTTTAAAGTATTATACTTTAGACCCCTTATGGTTTGTTTCATCACCATCGCTAAGCTGGTCTGCTATGCTGTTGTACACAAATATCGAATTAGATATGATAACAGATGTAGAGATGTATCAAATGTTTGAAAAAGGAATTCGAGGGGGGTTAGCGCAATGTTCTATGCGATATGCTAAAGCCAACAATAAATATATGAAAGGTTATGATAAAAACGAACCTTCATGTTTTTTAGTTTACTTAGATTGTGTAAATTTATATGGTTATGCTATGATGAAAAAATTACCCTTAAATGACTTTAGATTTTTAACCGACTCTGAAATAGAAACTTTTGATTTGATGACCATACCTGAGAATAATGAGTATGGATACATATTAGAGGTAGACCTTCACTATCCAATTGATATACATGAAGACCATTCTGATTTACCTTTTGCTGCAGAACGATATAAACCTATAGGCAAAAATATACCGAAATTAATAGCTAATCTCAATGACAAATATTGTTATGTAATTCATTACGAGCATTTAAAAAAATGTTTAAATAATGGGTTAAAATTATTAAAAATCTATCGAATTATTTCATTTCGACAAAAAAACTATCTAGAACCGTATATTTCTTTAAATACAACTCTTAGACAACAATCGCAATCAGATTTTGAAAAAGATTTTTTCAAAAAACAAAATAATTCGATATTTGGTAAAACTATTGAAAATAAAAGGAAACAGATCGATGCTAAGCTAGTTAATATTTGGTCTGATAAGTCTAATAAAACAAACAAGAGGTTTGGTGCTGAAAAATATATTAGCGCTCCTAATTTTAAATCACTAACAATTTTTTCAAGCGATTTAATTGCCATACAAATGGAGCAGGCGCAAGTGATATTGGATCGTCCTATATACATTGGATTTTCTGTTTTAGAATTAGCTAAAACCCACCTTTATGATTTTCATTATTCTGTAATGAAAAAAATTTATGGCTGTAATATTAAATTATGTTATACCGATACTGACAGCCTTCTATATTTTGTACACACAAAAGATTTTTACAATGACATGAAACTAAATATTAGATATTTCGATACAAGCAACTTTCCAATTAATAACTGCTATAGCATACCTCAAGTTAACAAAAAAATACCTGGCTATTTCAAAGATGAAATGGGTGGAGATATTATAACAGAGTTTACCGGGCTGCGAGCGAAACTATATTGCTTAAATACCCAGCATGAGACAATAACAAAAGCAAAAGGTGTGAAATCTTGTGTTACGAAAAAACTTAATATTGCTCAGTATAAAAGAGCATTGTTTTGTAACAAATCAATGCGAAAAAGTATGTGTGTAATAAAATCTGCTAAACATACGATTTTTACTCAAAAAATTAATAAATTAGTTTTAAACAGCGAAGATGATAAAAGACAGATTATGAAAAATCATATAAATACAATTCCATGGGGTCATTACCAAGGTATGTTTTAAGTTTGTATGTAAAAAAAAATAATTAGTACTTACTCGTATTAATTTTTTCCAAATTTCAGAATGATTAAAAAAACTATTTCAGAATAAATAAAAACTATGATTATGCCTTTCAGATCAATGATTTTTAGATTAGACATATTGTTTTAATTATAAGAAAATAGATTGTAAGCTAAATATATTGTTTAATTTGAATTAAATAGATTATAAGCAAAATCAAAAAATCATATATTATTTTTTTAAATAAATATTTAATGGCTAACTATTTTTTGTTTTTTCTTTCTCCATCTAGCAATCCCCATATAATATTTTAAAAAGAAGATTAAGTATACTGTTATATAATTGATCTATGGTCTAACCAACTTAATAATAAAAGTAGAAGAGTTTGTTGTTTGAACACACTAATCTCAGGAACTACTGGATCAATTTGAAAAAATCTTTTATTTTAAGTTAGTCAATTTTATGGAGGAAGCCTATATGCTATATAATATCACGCTGCAACTTACAGCCACAGCGCAAGAGCGATCCACACAAGCGACCTGCTAGTTTACAATAAGAGTGTAAATAGTAAGAGCTTGTGAAATCGACTCATTAGTTGTCTTAAAAGGATACTTATCATTAGAATATTTTATTAGAAAACATTACTGATATGACATCATCCTGTTCGAATAGATAGAAAAAAATATTTTCTTTACTTATAACTTTATCTATATTTAGAAAATTCACGATGATGTTACATCTGAAATGTTTACTTATATAAATAAATAAACCAGAACATTTAGATTATGTTTGTTTATTTTTAATTAACATTAAACAAATAATTACAACTGTAAAAAATGGCTATTGATCGTGAATTTTTTTATAGATTTCTTTCACTACAGTTTGAGCTGCATCCATAACTGAATCGTATTGATCTGACATGATATATTGAGCAATCACTGCTTGATCGTTATCGTCTTCGTTTAGTGCTTCCACCTTTATTTTTATTAAATAGCGCTCTTTACAGGGAATATTTTTTAATATATATGAGGAGGATTTTTTGAGGCATTTGCACTTTTTTGTTCTATTATTTTTATTAAACTTCTTCTCTTTATTCGTACGATTTAGCTCCATTTTGTCCAGCCATCCATTAACGTCCTGGGCATAATAAAACGGGTCGTTTTCAACAATATCGATAGAAGGAGCGGCATCTATGTCCGATACAAGCATAGACCCGGCATTACTCATTTTTTTTCTGAAACAAGAACAATTAAGTAGTTAGAAGTTATTAATAATGAATCGGTTATTCCACTTTGACATAATCGAGATAATGTAGAAGTTAAATGTTTAGTTACTGTCAAATACAAAAAATATTAGTAAATCTATAACCAGTATACATATAATAAAATCTTAAGGGAAAATCGATGAAATTGTATTTCGATCATTTTTATAAAACAAAACTAATTATTTTTATAAAACAAATATAATTAGCTTTATTTCACATATTTTAGTAAAATGAAATAATTATGTTTTCTTTTCTTACCAATTGAGATTTTTGTATTTGTGCTTTAACAAGACAGACTTCTTTGACTGTTATTACACTACTGCTTACGAAAATATCTAATGATTCATAATGATGTATCATTTTTCTAGAGCAAATGGATGCATGCAAAGACATGCTTAATTAATAATTTTAGGTAATGTTACGTCATGGTCTGTTACTAAGAATTAAATATATTAAATCATGTTTTAACAAATGGATGCATGCAAAGACATGCTTAATTAATAATTTTAGATAATGTTACATCATGGTCTGTTACTAAGAATTAACTATATTAAATCATGTTTTAACAAGTATTTTGTGAGAATAGATGAGTTAAAAAATATCTACCACAGTAGCTGGATGCTATGGATTAAATATAAGGCTTGTTAAAGGTTATCTCTGATCCTATAAATTGAATGCATCCATTTAATTTTTAGTAATTGTGAAGATGAAGTTGATTAAGCAGTCCATATCTTTAAAAGTTAATAATATAGATTTTAAAGAGTCTCCTTCTAAAATCAAGCACAGCGCTTTATTACCTAATACGATACGATGTATAATATGCGGTCCCTCTAACTGTGGCAAAACAAATGTTATGCTAAGTCTGCTTTTACATGAAAATGGGCTTAAATTTCAAAACCTTTACCTTTATTCAAAAACAACATTTCAACCTAAATATCGTTTTTTAAGTGAAGTTATGAAAAGGGTGCCTGAAATTAATTTCTATGAATTTGAAAATGATCATGAAATTATATCTCCTAATGAAGCATTACCTAATTCTGTATTCATTTTCGATGACATCGCATGCGAAAATCAAACAAATGTCCGTAATTATTTCTGTATGGGAAGACATAAGCAAATTGATTGTTTTTACCTTTCCCAAACATATTCTAAAATTCCTAAACAATTATTGAGAGATAATGTAAATCTTCTTATTGTTTTTAAACAAGATGATATAAATTTAAAGCATATTTACGAAGAGCATGTTAATTCTGATTTATTTTGGAACCAGTTTAAAGATATTTGTAAAAATGTCTGGGATAGCCCTCATAATTTTTTACTTATTAACAAAGATTCGCCTCTTAATGAAGGAAGGTATAGAAAAAATTTCGACACCTTTTTTCACTTTGATTGAAAATGCTAAAAAACACCTATCTTAAAAATAAATCGTTAGTATCATAGTTTTTCTGTTAATGTCTACAAGTGTTTAGAGAAAAACAATATGGAAGAAAATATTAAAAAAGAAATAATGAAGTCTGTTGACGCCATTAAACATAAAATAACGACTATGAAAAATCAAGAACATGAAATTAATCTCTCTTTAGATAAAATATTAAAACCTGTAACAGTTCCTCTTAGAGTTCTGACATCAAATACAAGATTTCCGAAAAAAATTGCTTCATCAGAAAATATTTCATTTGAAGATTCATTAGGATTTCAGTCAGCGGATGATTTAAATACAAGTAATTCTTGCGCTTCTACAGCGTCATCTATCGATTTTTACAACGACATAGAATCTACTAAGCATCCTGATAACGAAAATTTTGAAATTTCCTTAGAAAATGATGATATTTATAGTATTTATGATGGAGTAAATGTACCATTTGGAGTAAGAACTGAAAAAAGAAATCTAATGATAGGTAACGCTCCAGTAACTTTCACAAAGAATTTAAATGAAAAAGAGCAAATATTAGTTAAAATCGGGAGCAAAACATTTAATTTAACTCCAGGTCTAAAAGAACTCCTACTTCGTAAAAAACCAGATTTAAGTTTGATATCCAGGGGGGATAAACTTAATTACAAGGATATTTTACAGTATACGAATGCTCACAAAAGAGATTTCAATCCTAAAGGTCAAATAAAGGGTGATAAAGGAATTAAATATCGTGATATAATTAAACCATTATTTTCGGAGAAGGATAATAAAACAGTGGGAGGAAATTTACCAAAACTTAAAAAATATAAATCCGATGCTGATTTAATATATTGGGATGATCCTAATGAATTAGTTGAAAGATTGAAATTATTAGTTGCGTCCAAGGATGCTGGAAACACAAATCATGATAATGAAATTTTATCAATAATTGAAGAATTAAAAGAAGCTCATATAATAAAAGAATAAATATTATTACAATTAAACTTTTGCTTTAGTATCGATAAGGCATTCTTAATATGAATATGAAAAAAAACTAGAAAAAATGAGTAAAGCTACTGTAGTAAATGAAATTCACAAAAATGTAAGAATAAATTTTCCTAGACGAAATGTGATTATGAAGGATATAGACGACCTATGGCAAGCTGACTTGATCGAAATGCAGTCAATTTCTAAACAAAATAATAATTTTAGATATATACTTGCAATTATTGATACATTTTCTAAATATGCATGGACATTTCCATTGCAAAGTAAAAATAAAAATGATGTATGCAATTCTTTCTGTATTTTGTTAAGTAAAAATCGAATACCAAAAAATTTACAAACCGATCGAGGATCAGAATTTTATAACGATAAATTTTCAGAACTAATGAAAACTTATCAAATTAATCATTATTCTACTTTTTCAACAAAAAAAGCCTCCATAGTGGAACGATTTATAAGAACACTAAAGTCAAAGTTGTATAAGGCATTTAGTTTAAAAGGAAATTATAAGTGGATCGATGGTACGCTTGATGATGTGACAAATAAATACAATAACACTTATCATAGAACAATTAGAGAAATTCCTTCAAATGTAAATATAGCTAATAAGACTCAAATATTGAAAAGATATGAAACATTAAGGTTAAAATTTAATGGATTAAATAAGTTCAAGCCAGGTGATTACGTCAGAATTAGTAAATACAAAGGAACATTTGAAAAAGGTTATACTCCGAACTGGTCCACTGAAATATTTAAAATTCAACAAGTGCAAAATACATCGCCTATTACTTATTTAATTGAAGACACAATAAAGGGGCGTCCTATTTTAGGAGCATTTTATGCGCAAGAACTTCAAAAAACTAAACATCCTGATATTTATCTCATTGAGAAAGTTTTAAAAAGAAAAGGAAATAAATTTTTAGTAAAATGGTTAGGTTTACCCTCTCAAGAAAATAGTTGGATTGACAAAACAAATATATTGTAGGGAGGAAAAAAATATTTATTTAGAAGACAAAAGCTGTAATTTATCAGTCTTGTAATGTGCTTGATTAAAGAGAGTAGTCTTCTCAATTGGTTAATTAATCATTTACCGTTTGAATTACATTTACCTGGATACAACTATTGCGGTCCTGGCACAAAGTTAATTAAAAGACTTACTAGAGGAGATAAGGGAGTTAATAAATTGGATGAATATTGCATGGATCACGATATAGCCTATCACAAGTCATCGAAGTTAAAAGATCGTCATAAAGCAGATCTAATTTTAATGAAAATGGCTCAAACACGAAAGGTAGCATCCGATGCTAGCATTGGAGAGAAATATGCAGCGCATTTAGTATGTAAAGCCATGCAAGCAAAAATTAAAACCGGATCGGGGCTGAAAAATCAATCTCGCCTAGGAAAAACAGTTAAACCTAAGAATCATCTTAAAAACAGACTAAAAGATGTAATTACTAAAACAAAAAAACATATGCAGAAATTGAAGCCAAAATGTAAAAAAACAGCTATAGAATTAGCGATGGCTGCTGCTAGAGATTTAGTCGATAATTCATCAATTAAACTACCTAGAGTTATTCCTATTCCAAAGACTGGCGGTGTTTTACCTTTGATTCCAATTTTTGCGGGATTATCAGCTGCAGGGTCTTTGGCTGGAGGCGCTGCTGGTATTATGAAAACAATCAATGAATATAAGATTGCTAAGAAACAATTAAGTGAAATGAAAAGACATAACGAAAAATTAGAAGCTCTTAGCATCGGTAAAGGGTTGCAACTTAAACGTCATAAAAACGGCCTGGGAATTTTTGTATCTAATAAAAAAAACTAATATATACGCTACCTAAGAGAGCTTTAACTAATTTTGACATATTGAAATTTGGAAACAATATCCCTCATTTTAGGGGAGTATTCATGAGAGATGAACTCCCGAAACATCCTTTTAAAAAAGAATGCGGAGTTATAAATTTAGATAGTTCTAAAAATCCTGGCTCTCATTGGGTAGCGTATGCGAAATATAATAATTATATAGAATATTTTGATAGCTATGGAAATCTTAAGCCTCCTAAAGAATTTATAAAATATTTAGGCTCTAAAATTAACTACAATTATGAAAATGTACAGCGCAATCATCCCTATAACTGCGGTCATCTTTGTTTAAAATTTTTACAAAAATTTTGGCGTAATCATAGAATAAAATAAGTATTATCCTACAAATGAATTCAGTACCTCAGTATGTCTATAACAGTCACAATCTCGGGCAATAAATCAGAATTAATTACATACTTTCAACCTCCCTTAAATTTAATTGATCAATATGAATGTGGGCTACTATACTTTTTTGTTTTAAATTCTGCGTGGGGATGGAAGATTCCTAACATTATCAGCATTGAATGCGATTTAGTCTATGACTCTTATAAGAACGGATTACCGACTCATATTGTCCATGAATTTGTGTGTAATACAACGTCTGATAAGTGGATCGTGGAATCGCCTCAAAATATTGTCTACTTTCCTGTGAATAAAAAACTAATTCCATCCATAACTATCAAAATTTTAGATCAGTTTGGCAAAGGCCTTCATTTTAAAGACAATCAAATACAACTTCAACTTCATTTACGAAAAGCATCATGATAATACATCATAAAAACCCTACTGTGAAGATAAACCGTCTTATTTCTTTTAAGACAAGCAAACCGCAAAGACGTAAATTTTTTTTGAAAAAATTGACTAAGTCAAATAAAGATTTCCTTAAATCCTTAGGGTTTAAACTATGAGTATTTTACAAATTACTGAATCACCAAACTTCGATACTTCAATTGAAAGCTATGAAGTCCATTCCTACAATCCCTACAATAACAGCTTTAGAGAAAACGATGAAATCAGGATTCCCATTCACCAGCAAGACATATACGTCTTGCCATCAGCAAGCTCAATCTACATCGAAGGACAAGCCGTGCTCTTCGGTAAAGATGGAAATCCGCTTAAGAAAGATGTTAAATTTTCTAATAACTTTATCATGTTTCTGTTTCAAGACATCCGATACGAAATAAATGGTATTGAAATAGATAGAATTAAGAATTCTGGAATAACAACAACGATTAAATCATACATTTCATTAAATTTTGGAGAGAGCAAAGTTGCTGGATTATGGGGTTGGAACTTAGGTGGATTTAAAAGCGACGGTCGTTTTAATGCACTCATACCGTTAAATAAAATTTTAGGTTTTGCTGAAGATTATAATAAAATAATGATGAATTGTAAACATGAATTAATATTGAATCGAAGTAATTCTAACTTAAACGCTGTTAAACTTGATGATGCTACAAGTATTCAAATAGATATTCAAAGAGTACAATGGAGAATACCTCATATAAAAGTTTCAGATCGAGAACGATTAAAGCTTTTAAAATATTTAGAAAAAGATAAACCCATTCAAGTTGCATTTAGGAATTGGGATTTATACGAATATCCTTTACTACCTCAAACTACTAAACATTCTTGGTCTGTGAAGACAGCTTCGCAATTGGAAAAGCCTCGATATGTAATATTTTGTTTACAAACTGATAAAAAAAATAATAAATCAGCGGATAGCACTCTATTTGATCATTGTGAACTAACAAATGTAACATTGTTTTTGAACTCACAATATTTCCCATACGAGCCTTTAGGGTTAAATTTTTCTGAAAACAAATACAATATATTATATGAAATGTATTCAAAATTTCGCCAGTCGTATTACAACTGCTCTGTCGATACATTGCTCGATTTAGTCAGTTTTAAAGAAAAGGCTCCGCTGGTCATTTTAGATTGTTCAAGACAGAACGATAGTTTAAAAACAGGACCTGTAGATGTTCGGATAGAATTTGAATGCTCTCATCCAATTCCTGATAAAACTACTGCATATTGTTTAATTATAAACGATCGAATTATAGAATATAAACCTTTAAGCAACATAGTGCGCAGGTTAACATGAATGCTATAGTAGATGTTCAAGGTTTTAAAACCGAAACAAATGAATTCATTATAAAAGAAATTGCAATATTGTGTGATAAAAAAGTTCAAGTATTTCTAATAAAGCCTCCCTATCCGTTTTATGATTTAACTAAAAAAGAGAGGCTTCAAGTAAGTTGGATTGAGCGACATAGAAACATATACTGGAATGAAGGAGAGGTGTTATATTCCAAACATAAAACTTTGATTGCGAATATTTTAAGGGATAAAAATATTTATGTTAAAGGTTCTGAAAAAACAGAATGGTTGAAAATTTTCACAAATTATGATGTAAATAATTTAGAAGATAAAGGTTGTCCTAGTTTATTAAGCTTACAAAAACAATATGAAAATTGTAATGATTTGTATAGTTGTATATATCATAATTCAGTCTGTGCTTTAAAAAATGTTATTTGTTTGAATAAATGGTGTATAGAAAATAAATTTTTTAAATAAGTTATTTTGCTTTTTATTTTTAAAAAATACTCCAACTTAGATTTTAATCGGCGCTTATAAATTGCATCCTGCTATCTAGATTGGCTTCGATCAAGCGTATTAGTGATCAGCCTTCTAAATTATCGGAGTCCTAGTATCAGCTGCTCTGAGTTGTTTTAAGCAGACTACTCTTAACTGAGGATTCTTACATCATCAGCATTGACTAAATTTGACAAGACTATACTCATTTGTCTTTAATCAAGCCTATTCATGATTAACCTTCTCAATTATTAGAAATAGTGTAAGTATTAGAATTTCTGAGTTGCTGTAAATGGAATCCTGTTGAACTGATTATCCTTACATCATCAGCAAATGGTAGAATTGGGGATTCTGAACTCATTTA
>DWUJ010000004.1:0-14792 GCA_018237045.1 Emesis furor
AGTATCGTTGACTAACACCCGTGCCACAAGCAAATAATTTGCTTACTATGGGGTTAGATCAATTCGTGTAATTTGTCAAAAAAAAAAAAAAGAATTACTTAATTTCACTCGATATCTGTATTTCATTTATCTATAGAATAGCAGCAGAACGTTTACATTGTGCAATAAATAAGACAATCAATTATCATGTACTTTTGGCAATGCTACACATTTTTAAAATTTCTTGAGGCTATTTCGGTCCGCCAATATTCCGCTCGGCTGAGTTCTTTATTCGCTGACAAAGCTCGGCTCGGCAGAAACGATCATACAGACCTTCTGCTTTTAATAATTTCAAACAAAAAAAGATATTCCATTAAGGTAATTGGAGATTCAGTTGACTAATATCTACAAATAGCTCTACGACTTACTAATACATAACACTAGTTGTTACTCGCGACTTTCTCGCGATTATTTCTATTTATTCAGTCGGGTAAAAAGTAGCCTATATAACTATCTAACTTTCTAAAGGCAAAGGATTTATTTAGTATAATTGGTCACGTAGTTTTTGAGTTTATTTTTGCAATCATACAAAATACAAGTGTTTTCTCATTATAATATTTATATAGATTTATAATAAAATGTACTATACACGAAATTAAGAAAAAACAAAAAAACTGACGAGTGAAAACATGTTACATACGAATATTATAAAGATAAAAACGAGGTCGTTCTAGGAGGTCCTCAGTCTCAATTTGAATTATCGTGGTGCAATGTTTTTACCCTCTTGCTGTCTCCTGCTGCCAGGGAGGGTAACTGGATATATTTTCCTACTCCTATCTGGTTAATTTCGTTGCGGGTTTCAAAACAGCTTAGCTTTCCCCAGGGCACCTTAAGCTCGCAACCCAATGGTCATCAGGAGGTTGCCGCTGTTAATTCTGGTTTACCTGAAGTAACTTTGATGGGAATGAGAGGTGGGCCCGTTGCTCTTAAAAAATAACTCTCTTATCACAAGCACATAATTTGTTTACTTTGTTTTAAACTAACCGAAACCTTTTTTAAATGTAGGTATAGAACTTAAATTTATTAAAGTATAATGAACGTATTGTTTGCATTGTGATTCAGTTCACAAAATATTAATGTCACCATGCGGAACACTTAAAACAAGATCGCGCTAGAAAAAAATTCACCGAGGTGAACAAAAACATGTGCTCAAAAATTTGATATCTAAGCATAGCCATTAATTTGTCTTGATCAACTGTGTTATGATGGTGCATTGCATTGATTTGCATTCGGTTACTTTCAGTGAAGCGGTCGTAGAGGTATTGATTATGTGGATAATGACAACAGAGAAGTGCTTAAGGATTTGAATATTAACGGCCGTACACCTAAGCCGTCACTTCGGGTAGCTTTTGATTTTATTAAAGTTATAATTTTAGATACCTGTCTGAAAACTTTACTTTTAGAAAATCACCATCGAATCGGGAGTATGAATATTATAGTTAGTGGCTGTTGATGAAAGTACTGTGAACTTGTATAAATAATTTGAATCTGGGAGTGGGTGAGAAACACTTTAATTAAGTCGTTAAAGTCACCCCCTTTACATATGTAGGTAATATAAGTCACTCAGCGGAAGAATGGGCTAATCCACAAATTTATAGAAACAGATATAAGTAGATTTTTGTATTCTAGACGATAGATCTTTAAAACCATAGTGTGATGTAACTTTCGGTCGTGTCAGATCGATAGTGTCGATGAATGTTCTTATTCCATTTCAAATTTATGATTACTTTCATAGGAAATACGGCCTATTATTTGATTAATGCTCTTAAAGTTCAGCACGTAATAATGTAATAATTTTGATACATCAGAATAGTGGCCCAAACTGCTCTAGGCCGCACACTGTTTTGTACCCCAACAGTCGTCCCATTCGGAAGAAAAAATATGAAGATCCATTACATCTCTTACCATAATATATTCTTCCAATTCTACATGATTTTTATCGCAATTGGAAGACAAATTATTCTGCAGAAGATACAGAAGCTTCTATGATGACCTAACCCAAGAATAATTTTGTAGTGTAGTCGAATAGTGGCCTTAGTAAAACACTTTTTTTACATTTCTAAGTTGTATCCTAGGATACAGTTTGTGAGCAGTTTTTTGACAATAAAGTGATTATTAAATAAAATAAAACGGCTTAACTCACGTATTGATCGGTATTGGTTCCGATTAGTTTCGGGCCTATATGAGGTCCTTCTTCAGGGCGAGCCCGAGCATCTCGCAACCGCATTTAGCCTCGATTGCGAGATGCTCGGGCTTGTTAAAGCTATCTATTATCGTTATATACATAAAAATTCATATTCACACAAAAAAGCTGTATACATGTTTAAAAAAGTACCAAATGCAAATGCATCGATGTTAATTGTTTTATTTAATATAATGTGATCGAAGATCATCATTTGGGAATGATTAATCCTATAGTTATTTACTTTGTTCAAAGAAGATATTGAACAAAGTAAAAAAAAATATATACTTAGACAATGGATGATACGCAAAACAAACTGACACAATAAAAATTTCAAATAGTACTCTTAATCTCATTTACAACTTCATGACAAAACTATTGTTACACTAGTAGGAAAATTTAGGAGGCATGCACACTCATAAAATATGATATTAGGTAAGTATAGTATAATATTTAACATACGATATTATCATACCATATTATCAACACACTCAGATCAGCTTTTGGTAATTGATTTGAGTTAATACCAGAAGTTCGCGTGATTCGGCCACTTATTTAAGAGAATGAACTGAACGCTTTCCCTTATATCTGTCTAGAGACAGAGGGTGGCTGGTCTGTGGCAGCTGCAGGTTGACTTGTATTCAGCAAAGTATCTAACATTAATAGATGATACCATTCCTTGACCTGATATCTAAAGTCTTCTTTATCTTTTGTTATAAAAAGTGTTTGGCGTCTGCATGTAAAATATTTAGATATGACAAAAGTGGTGTTTGTACCTAATCCTTCCTGGATTTCTTTTTCTATACAAATGTTTTAAAAGATGGCTCCATAAAGCCGACCGCATGAAGCAGACTTTACTTTCTAATTTAAACTTTCTTAATCGTATCACATATTTTATTGGAGATGTCTCGTAGCCTTCAGAGATTGAAAGCCAGCATATATTCTTGGAATGATGGAAAAACAGCATGTAGTTGTTTTTTTTACTCTTCATCACTGAGCTCATCGCTGGCCTTGAGTCGGACGTCGAATTCCAAGCATTGTTTAAATAAACATGGCTTCAATATTGTTTTGTTTTTCTGGAATACAGGTGAGATTCCATATTGTACACAAAAAGACAAGTAATTTAACAGAAAAACAATTTTAACATTTGTCCAGTGTTGTTAAAAACAATTTTAACAACACTGGACAAATGAAAACTTTATACTATCTTTAGTACTTATGCTGCAAATATTATTTAAACTGTTGATAATAAATTTTACACTAATATAAAAGTATTAATTTAATGTTTCAGTGCAGTGGAAAGCGACTATATGGGAAGCTAATTCTGACGTAATGGCTACAAAATCTAAAGATAAAGAAAATTATGAGATCGCAAGACCATTTCTTCTTAATTTAAATAGATCCAATGAGCAATTAGGTAACCTACAACCTGGAAAGTTGTATGAAAAAGCACTATTTGTTTACACACTAATCAATAATCCAAAGAAGATATTTGATCTTGGAAAAGAAATTTCCTTGGGAGATAAATGGGATGACCTCGTTTTGAAGGAACATGAAAATAACCAAACCAATTATACTTTTCTTCAAATTAAATTGATCAATGACAGTAAAGATGAAAAAAATTTTATTAACTCTGATGTTCTTTTAGGTAAAAGAAAAATATCTTTAAAAGAAAATGATTTTATGTTACAAAAATATTTACTTTCTTATCTTAGGGTTAATGATCAGCTGAATTCAAGAAATAATAATAGTAAAATAAAAAAGTTGATTATTTTTACAAATGCCCAATTAGATGAGCATGAACTAAATAAAAATGTCGGCAAAATTATACAGGTAAAAACTTCGAATGAAGAAGATATAATACCAAATACAAACATAGATAGTGCTATCAATAAGAATATTTCGTATAAAATATCTAAATTGAATAATAAATTTTTTCAAGAAATGAAAGAAAATTTAAAATCTGACTTTACAAAATTAGTAGAAGATTTAGTTATTTATGCAACAAATACCAAGTCAAAAACTATGACTCTTGATGAAGATTATTTTGCCTATTATCATAAATCTTTATTTGATGAAAAGATAATTATAGTTACTGAACAACAACAGGGTAATAAAATTATTAAAATAGGAACATTTACTGAAAACTTTATTAATCGACAAGAACTGTCACAAAGAGGTAAAAATCTAAGAGATAAATTATCAGATATAGTTGAGAAGAAAGGAATTGCAGAACAAGAGTTACGGAAAAATATGAAAGTTGCTGAATGGACAGTATCTAATGACTTTGATGCAAATAAAACTAAAGAATTTGTATACTTACCAAATTATGACATAAGCGATAAAGATATTAGTGATTTTTTTAATTGCTTAGAAATAAGGGCAAAACAACTTGCTGTAAAGGATTTATTTAGCATGATATCTAATTATCAGATTAAAAACACTTTTCTCGAATATTATGACACTGACCCCAAACTTGTAGAATTTCTTATTGATGACTTTCTTAAGGTTTGGGATTGTAAGATACCAGTAGGAGAGACATGGATTTTAAACTACGACAGATCGATCTTTATTGATAAATTAAAAACTAAAATTTCTAAACCAAAAGCTGTACATAAAACACTAGAACAAATAAAATTTTTAGACAAAATATGTAAAATATATGGATTATACTATAATGATTGCTGTTTATTTGACAAAGGTCAATTAAAAAATACATTTATCGCTATAAGAACTACAAGCACAATATTGACTTCAGCAAAAATGATACAATCTCTTAACAAACTGGAGCGACAAGATATTATTTTCATAGATTTCAATAATGTATTGCAACATGAAGAAATCATTAAATTAACAGATGCATTTTGGAGTGACGAGTTTAATTTGATTATTATGTCATACAACGTTGTCGTAGATGATACTATTTATAAGGAACTGTTTATTAAATTATCAAAAATAACTGAAGAAAACGGAAAGAAGAAAGTAATTTTTATAACTTCAATTAGAGAAGACCCTCTTTTAAAATATTTTGTAAGTCTTAGTGGGTACAAGGAGTATTCCGACGAGCGATTTGGTCTTCAACATTTTCGAAATCCTTCAAAAATTTTAGATCAAGAAATTTTTGTCCAAGGTCAGTCTATGAGATTAATAGATTTTATAGATAGTGAACAGCCAAACAATATTCTTGTAAATGCAAGTGTAATAGAAGACTATATTAACAATAAACAG
This sequence comes from Emesis furor, assembly GCA_018237045.1. Taxonomy (NCBI): domain Eukaryota; kingdom Metazoa; phylum Arthropoda; class Insecta; order Lepidoptera; family Riodinidae; genus Emesis; species Emesis furor. The sequence goes on from DWUJ010000004.1 coordinate 5,450, forward strand.
ATCACGATTGGCCGTGCAGTAAGAGGAGTGAGTGACTTAGAAGGTGCCTATTTGGATTTGGTTGAACATGTTAATATAGAAACTTTTGTAAATGCAATACGTCGTCAATCAAGTGACATTTTCATAATTAACGGTATCCCTGGATCGAACCAAGAGAAAAAATTTGTCAATTATCTAAAATTAGCAATCTTAGAAGGAAGTAAAAACTTAATAAATGAGGAAATTAGTAAATATTTAGAAATTTTAAACCAAAACGATATCAATAAATCAATAAAAAAGAAAATACAAATTTGCAATTTTGTGTTGAAAAAAGAAAATTTTAAGCAAATATGTATGAATAATCCCACAAGGAAATGCTTTTGGATCACAGCAGAAAGTTTTGACACAACACCTAAGTTTATTTTAGAACAAATCTATAATCCCGACTTTTATGTAACAGGTAAAAGATTTAATAACAAAGTAATCATTGAAAAAACAATAAAAACTTTGTTAGTATGTGTTGAACTATCTGATACATTTATTATTAGTTTAGAAAACATAAATGAATTTGAAAACTGGCTGCAGTTAGCCAATGACAAAGATAAAGAACAATTTAAAGTAAATTGCAAACTTAATAAGATTAGGTTTGTGAAATGTACAGACATTGGTAAAATTATGCTTCAAGACATGGTTGTAAATAATCCATCTTTAACATATCATTTGGTTAGCTTTATACAAAATCAATTAATATGGAGTAAAACTTACGGTTCATTAAAAAACTTAAATAAGTTTAGTGAGAGACATTGCGAAAATACTAAACATTTATTTGAAGAAGAGTCCTTAATTAAGGAAATTAGGGATGACCAAGTAGTTATAATTTCCGGTGACCCGGGGATTGGCAAAAGTACAGCCTTAGTTAAGTTATACGAATCAAAGTGTACATCTGAAACGGGTACAGATGAATCGATAATTCAATCACATTGGTTAATTCGAATAAATATAAAAGACAGTTTACTTCTTTTGGAAGATATAAACACAGATGCAAATAAGGTTATTGATATCAATGTAATAACGAATTTTTTGTTCCAAATAGATAACGACTTAAAATGTGATTTTGCAAAAAGATTGTTATATATCGCATTGACAAAGAAACAGTTTAAAAAACCTATTTTAATTTTATTTGATGGGTTTGATGAGGTTCTTGACGATTTAAAAAGACATAAAATTATGCATTTGTTTTACAGCATAAAAAGTGTAACTAATGCCAAATTATGGATTACTACTCGCGAACACTTTGAATGTACATTAGAAAATGCGTTGTCAAATTTTGCTATTAAGCTTGAAAAAATGAATGATGGAGAAATACGTGAATTCATACAAAAGTATTTAAAAAATTATCTTAGTCTGATTATAAACTCCAAAGACTTTGACATTATGGGCTTTTGTACAAGTCCAGAAAGTAATGGTACTACTAAAATAGATGTATATACCAATGCATTTATGGGGGTTATACAAAGGCTATTTCCAGGTGACATAACCAAGTTTATTGGCATTCCATTACAACTCTTTTTAATGCTGGAAGGTTCTGCAATGCATTTTAGGGAATGGATAAAAAATGGCAATAAACTTACTCTAGACTTTAGCTATCTAGGCACTGACATATGGGAAGTGTATGAAAAATTTATTGAGAGAAAATACAAGATTTATTTTAAGAAATATAAAATTCGGGAACGCTTAAAACAAGAGCAAGACCAAGCTATTTTTGACGGTTATCACAAAAGCTTAGCTACGTCTTTAATGTTCAAATCAGTTATACAACAAGATTTGGAATACTTTAAAGATATGATCTTATTGGTTGGAATTGTTAAATGTCACGAAAATGCGATAGAATTTATTCATACAACTTTTAGAGAATATTTTGCTGCTCAAGAGGTTATTAGTTGGATAGTCGAATGGAGTAATCGTTCAAGCTGTCACTTATCGAATATCCATAAGCAGAAATACTTCCTAAAAGAATGTTTAGTTGAACCGGAATACAAAATGGTGCGATCATTTCTAAATATCAAACTTCTAAAAGAGAACTATGAAAATATAGAATTCGAAGAAAGTCATTATAATAAAAATATTTTGTTTGTAGCAACTATTGAAAATCATATCGGTATTATGAGTTTCATATTACGAAACATTTCCAGGGCAAACGTAAACGCTTATTCTGTTAGGCCCATTTTACATGTAGCTCTTGATTATGGTTATTTTGATATGATTAAATATTTAGTTAAAAACAATGCAGACGTGAATTCAAAAGATATTAATGATGAAGGCACTTCGGTTTTACATAAAGCAACTACGTTTAATAACATGGCACTGATTGAATTTCTTGTAAAACATGGAGCGAACGTTAATGCTCAAGATATTTACAGTTCAACAGTTTTGCACAATGCTGTTAAATCTAATTTAGACATCGTTAAATTTTTAATTGATAACGGCGCGTATATTAACGCTAGCAACTCTTTGGGCATATCAGTTCTACACACTGCTATTGAATCTAATAATTTGCCTATCGTTAAATTTTTGATTGAAAAAGGCGCGGAAATAAATGCAAACAATAAAAAAGGTGAATCGGTTCTACACTTCGGTGTTAAATATTCCAATTTAGACATGGTTGAATACTTAGTCGCAAATGGTGCGAATGTGAATTGCAAAGACATGCAAAACAAATCAGTATTACATTACGCAGTTGACATCGATAACTGTAACGTAGTACAATTTCTAATATCAAAATATGCGGACGTTAATGCGAAAGACGATATTGGTAAATCAGTTTTGCACAGTGCTTCTACGTGTTTAAACTTGAATATTGTTGAATCGTTGGTGGGAAATGGCGCAGATATTAATGCTGAAGACATTTTTAACAATTCAGTTTTGCATGATGCTGCAAAGTTCTTAAACATAGAGATGGTCAAATATTTAGTAAAAAATGGATCAAATGTAAAAGCTATAAACGAGGGACACAAGTCAGTTTTGCATACAGCTGCTGAATATAATTTTCTTGATCTATATTTATTAGCAGTATTTAAAAGTAAAAGTTCACCCCTAAAGGATAATGTCAGTAAAAACTGTTTGTATTATTCTTACAAAATTGTTGAATTCTTAGCTTCAGAAGGAGCGGATGTTAACTATAAAGATAAAAATGGTAAACCTGTTTTACAAAGTGCTGTTGAATCTAATAATTTAGATATGGTAAAGTATCTACTTAATCAAGGTGCATATGTGAATATGAAAGACAATAATGGCAAATCAATTTTGACGAGTGCGGTCGAAATTTCAAATTTGCAAATTATCGAATTGTTAATTGATTACGGAGCGAATGTTAATTCTAAGGATAATAATAACAGTTCCGTATTACAAATTGCTGCTAAATCTAATAATGTAGATGTAGTTGAATTTCTGATATCAAAAGGTGCGGATGTAAATTCAGTAGATTTAAACAATAAATCCGTTTTGCACAGTGCTACTGAAGTATTAAATTTGAAGGTGCTAAAATCCTTAGTAGCAAATGGTGCAAATATTAATGCTGTAGATAATAATAATAAATCAGTTATCTTTACGTTTGTGTTACATCATTTAAAATTCTTCGCAAATGAGTGTAAAAAGGAACTCTACAAAAATTATTTACGTATCGTTACTAAAACTGTTGAATTTTTGGTTTCAAAGGGAGCCGATATAAATGTTACAAATGCTCAGAATAGATCAGCGTTGCAATGGGCTATGTATTTTAGCAACTTAGATATAGTAAAATTATTAATCAAAAATGGCGCAAATCTTGAAACGAAAGACAAAAGTGAAGAATCAGTTTTGTTCACTGCGATTGTTTCGATTAACTTGAACTTGGTGAAATTGTTAGAGGAATGTGGTATAGATTTTAACGTCAAAGATAACGAAGGCAAAACTGTTTTACATAGAGCAGCTGAATCAGGACACTTAGAGATGATTGAATTTCTGGTAGCAAAAGGGTTGGATATTCATGCAAAGGATCATGAAAAAAGAACTGTTTTACACGCAGCAACAGATTTTGATATTGTTAAATATTTAGTCGCGAAAGGTGCAGATATCAATGCACAAGATAGGAATGGAAAAACAGTGTTACACTCCAACACTTTAGATTTTTGCACGGTCCAATTTCTTGTAAAATCAGGTGTGAATGTTATGATTAGAGACATTAATAACAGATCTGTGTTGCACTATGCTGTAACTGGTTGGGACTTAGAAATAGTTAAATTTTTAATTGCAGCCGGTGTGCCCGTTAATGCTAAAGACAAGGCTGGTAAATCTGTTTTACATAGCGCTACCGAAGAAGAAAAGTGGTATATAGTAAAGTTTCTAGTAGAAATGGGTGCTGATGTCAATGCTGTTGATCGAGATCATAAATCAGTCCTCCATAAAGCTTCTGGATTTGGTAACTTGGATATCGTTAATTTTTTTGTGAAAAATAAAGCAAATGTGAATGCTAAAGACAAAAATAATTGCTCAGTTTTACATAGTGCTGTTGAAGAAAGTAACTTAAAGTTGATTGAATTCCTGGTCGGAAAAGGTCTTGACGTTAATGCTAAAGATAAACATAACAAATCAATTTTACACACCGCCTCCACCTCTGGTAATTTGGATGTAGTTGATTTTTTAGTAATTAAAGGAGCACGTTATAATACGCATGACGATGAAGGAAGGTCAATTTTGCATTACGCTGTAACTTCTTGGAACTTAGAATTAGTTAAATATTTTGTGAAATTAGGTGCGAATATTAATGCTATAGACAAAAATGGTAGATCGACTTTACATAGTGCTGCAGAAAATAAAAGATGGGTTATAGTGGAATATTTAGTTCAAATGGGTGTAAATGTTAATGCTTTAGACAATAATCATCGATCAGTTCTTCACATTGCTAGCGAGATTGGTGATTTGGATATTGTAACATTTTTGTTGGAACAAAGTGCAGATGTTAATGCTAAAGATGTAAATGGCACATCAGTTTTACATAGTGCTATAAAATCAGGTAAAGTGTCAATAGTAGAATTCCTATTAAGTAAGGACGTTGACGTTAATACAGAGGATAAAAATAAGGTATCGGTTTTATCAAGCGCCGCTGAGTCTAGTAACCTGGATATGGTTAAATTGTTAATACAGAAAGGAGCAAAATTCAATACTAAGGACAATCAAGGAAAATCGGTTTTGCACTACGGTGTGATGTCTTATTACTTAGAAATTGTTAAGTTTCTTATCACAACCGGTGCAGATGTTAATGCTACAGACCATCATGGAAAATCAGTTTTACAAAATGCTATTGAAGCTCCACGTCCATTTATGGTGAAGTATCTTGTACAAGTTGGCGCAGACGTCAATGCTTTAGATAATAATTATAAAACAGTTCTTCATAGTGCAGCTGAGTTCAGCGACTTAAAGACTTTTGATTTTTTGGTGAAAAACGCTGCAGCTGCTGCTATTTATGCAAAAGACATGAATAATATGACAACGTTACATAGGGCTGCTAAAGCAGGTAATACGGATATAGTTGAATTTCTTGTAGAGAGAGGTCTTGATGTAAATGCAAAAGACAAAACTAATAAATCAGTTTTACACTTTGCATCTGAATCTGGCAACACGGATTTGGTTAAATTTTTAGTATTAAAAGGCGCACATACTAATGTTAAAGACAACGAAGGTAGATCAATTTTGCACACAGCTGCGAAACCTTATGATCTTGACAATCTTAGATTTCTCTTACAAGCGGGTTTAGATATAAGAGCTGAAGATAATAATAACAATACAATTTTACACGCTGCTGTTTATTCCTACGACTTGGATTTAATTAAATTTCTTATATATTCAGGTGCAAATATTAGGGCTACAAACAAGGACGAAATATCAGTTTTGTATAACGCTGTCGATGCTGGTCATTTAAATATAGTGAAATGTCTAGTAGATGCCGGTGCAGATGTTAATGTTTTGAACAAGAACGAGGAATCTGTTTTACATATTGCGTTTGACTTGGATATCGTTGAATATTTGGTAATGAGAAATGCAGATATAAATGCTAAAGATAAGAATGGTACATCGGTTTTACATAGTGCTGTAAGTGCTGGTAATGTTGAGAAAGTTGAATATCTTGTGTCGAAAGGAGCAGATGTGAATACAAAGAATAATAATAACATGTCAATTATGCATAGTGCTATTGGTTTAGGTAATATTAATATCATTCAATGTCTTCTAGCAAAAGGAGCAAATGTTATATAACAGAATATAATTATCATATTTGTTTACTATTATTCATGAAAATTTAATTTAATGAAAAAAATATAATAGGTACGAATAACAACTGCACCGTAACTGTAGCACGAAGTCAAGAAGATAAATATAGTAGTTACATTGAAATAATTACTATCGCACCTGTACACGAAAGTGTCCACTCACACAGACGCATTAGTGATGAACAAAACGATATGTCATAATTCGAACCTTTGCCAGTTAACAAATCAGTTTTTCTCAGATTTTATAGCTTTTAGAGTATCTACGAATAGGTCAATAATCTACAGCGCTGAATATATTTTATTGCCACACTAAACATCGTATAAATTCAAGAAGTAAACAATTGAGTTATTATTACTTGTACTCGTATACTTTGGTGTACTTGATAGTTGCTCTTGCTTTCAAATACAAACGCATTTACGGTTTATAAACTACATACCATTAACCTAATTATATATAGTGAAAATTCACAGATTTTATTACTTTCACAAGTTACATAGACTACATCCATACACTGTTGTGTTGAGTACTTTTCACTGTTATATTTGACTACAAACAATTATAATACAAGTAGGAAACAATTGAGATTTTATCTAACATGGGATATGCACGGTTATACATCTCTTCAAATTTATACAATGCGAACTGCGCGAATCCCTTGAGTGACGGACCTGATGCTACTCAATGTAAATGTAAAATATGTTAAGTATATGTAATAAGCGCAACTTAGTTATATATATAAAAGCAAATATGCTTATTTGCTAACAATTTGGTGCAAAATTTACTTTCCGTAAATGACGTATTTCATTTAAAAATAAATTTATTGTAGAAATCAAATGTAGTTTTGTTTCATTCCCCATTTTTTGAAGTCCCTTTTTGAATAATGAAATGGGTTGTAACCTATCCCTACTTCATTCTTCAAAAAGGGACTACTAAAAGGTATTACTAAAATCGAGAGAGTTATGCAATTTCTCGATGGGATTTCATATCAATGTCTTTTCTATTTCTGCTACAATATCATCGGTGCTTGTTATTTTCGGGTTCCGGTTTGAAGAGTAAGGCAGACGATAAATTTATGCAAGTGATATCCCAACTCTGCCATTCGGATAAGCGTCAGTCATAACTTCTCCTGAGGATAATCACCAACTTGTTTCCAATCTATGAAATTAAAGAAAAAGAAAATATCAACTGCCTTGCTTAACAGTAATCTCGTAAAAGGCGAGAGATGTCTAATACGTGTCACTAACATAGTGAGTTGTGATCGCTAATAGATGTTTGGTTGTCTCATTACATCAGATCTATTTGTTTGCTAACTGAATATAAAAACATCCATACTCAAGCAAATGATAAGCAGAGGTGCTTCTAGTGCACTCACAAATAGCTAGCGGTACCAACTCCCGTGATGTCACCGATGGTCAACCTATTAATGCATCGGGCAGGAATCTACATGATCAGCCCACGTTCCTCTCCAGTAGTAAAATTGTTAAACCGGTTGATCCTGCAGCCAATCTCTTAAACTTCCCGCTAAATTAAGGTATTTTAGGGCCACAAAATTCGTTTCGATTGCTTTGACCTCTAAGTAAGTGAACTAAAAGTGCATCTTTTATTATATTCAATAGATAGATTTTGAGTTCCTGTGAACTAAAATTTGTTGAAAACGACACTATTAAATTTTGAAAAAATGTAATTTATGTATCGACAATTTTATGTTAATTCTAGTTAGTGATTTAGAAGTGAATCTAAAAAATTCCAAGGTAGATCTGACTCAAAGGCGGATTTAAACATTCAAAAGTTGATTGTACCCTACAGGCTAGTTTCTAGGTGAATCTAAATGATTCTATGGCGGTTCTAGAGGATTCTACTGTAGATCTAGTGGAGTCTTCGGTGGATTTGGAACATAGATATGGAGGCTTCCAGAGTGTACCTAAAAAAATCTAGGATTGATGAACTTAAAAAAGCCGGACATCCCAAATACTAAAACACGTCCGGCTAACAGCACACAGATGACAATCCTGACCAGGAGAACTATATGCTTGTCCGTTATCGTATAACCAAAATGGCAACTAATTGTTACATGTTTTTACAACATTTAGATAACATAACATCAGACAAATTTAATTTAATGTTTTGTGTTGTATTTGCGTTAGACACATCAACGTGTTAATTATATTTAGGAATTACATTCATTCTATTTTGATTTCTATTCCTTGGCGCAAAGATCTAGTGTTCAAATATATCAGATATAAACGTGACTCGTTAAAATTATTTCAACCATATATTTATATAAAGATCTTAGAAACTTCTAAGAAATCTTCATTACGTAACACCAAAAGTTGATAGATACATTAAATTTATTTAATATATTCTTGTCGGTATTTTTGGCCGACTTCATCAATCTTTCTACAGCCGATGGTTAATTATCTTTACATAAAGGAAGCGACCTGCTTGTTTGCCATTTGTTCTTATAAGCAAATGGATATACCCACAATTAAGCAATAAGCGGCATTAAGCAACCTCACGATACTCTCCTCCGACCTGATTTGGTACCACCTTGTTCCCCAGTTCTGTGTTTTTTTAGTTTGGAGGGTAAAGTAGCTGGTAAATGCGTGCATTACTTAAACCCAGCCTCACGGATAGCAACGCATGGTAACATACCATTGATATCCGTGTAGCAACGCATGGTATGGAAACTAAAGTCCATAGGTAATGATGTCCCTAGGAGAATCATCTGCTTGTTTGTTATTCTCCATGTGATATTTAAAAAACTCTTCATTATGGTGTTCCCGTTTTATTGACAAGGTGATGAAATACTAAGTGTCTTTACTTCCATATGACGAACATATCAATGTAGTTTTAACGTGTTTGGTGTTATTGGCGACGGGTGTCACGCAATAGTAGAACCATCTATTACTTCGCTGTTCTATAATATAACAAGTGGGTAATTTTAAAGCTGTATTTTCTTCACGGCTTTAGCTCAAATACTGCAAAAAAAGAAGAAAAACATTAGCTACATTGCAGCCATTTTTAATTCTTTGATGCCAAGCCATATTGCGTTAGTATTTAC
>DWUJ010000005.1:0-14322 GCA_018237045.1 Emesis furor
CCCCAGGCAGAACACCTTGCCTGGCTGGGAAAATCTTAATTTTTCCATCATGTGACGTCATCAACCTCCACAGTAATGACGTCACCCAGCGTTACAAATTAGTATCTGCATTCAGTTACGTCTGGCGGGATGGCAATATTACATAGATGTTTATCCATGTGATATTGCCATCTAATTGCGACATGTTGATGACATTATTGCGACATAAACAGGTGGAGCGGTGGTAACAATCCCATATAAACTGTTGTGGAACTCTCCCGAGTAGTCATTATTTGGTAGTGACACATTTAGATAATCATTCGTCATTTAAGAAATAAATAAAAGCCATAATTTAACATTTAGAAGAGGCTCGACAACGTGGGTTAAGAATCTTTTCCTAAAGGAATATAATATTCAAATTTAAAACGTGGCAAAGATGTTACTTATGCTTTTAAACGATAAATAAATGTATTTTTATATAATTCAAGTTATACTTAGGTTTAACAGTTCCAGTTAATTGTAGGTGTCTTTTTATTATTATAATTAGGTATATTTTTTGAATACTCGAAAGGGTGAAAGAAATATGCTATTAATGCAAAAAGAAAGCTGTCAACGTAAGATATAACTAAAAAGTAAGACATCGTTTCTTATGGATAACAAAAGGCATTGTATAAAGGTAAGGTATACACACAACTATATATAAAACTAAATTAATTAAAAAAATAGAAGACATATTAATACCTGTCGTGTTACGACAGGTATTAATATGTCTTACGACAGGTATTAAGATGCATGCGCTCAACAATAACGACAGAGTTCCACGCACTTTGAAAAGACGAATATTATTTATAAAAAGCAATACGTTATTAGTTTTTGTTATGGAGAAATGGAAAAAAATAAAAGTGACAACCCTATGTAATAATTCATGTCACAGCGCAGATGAAGTTTGTGATTTAGTTCAAATTAGTTGTAAATCGCAACAACAAACTTCAGTTGAATTTGCTCAAACTGTAACAATTATTATTAACTTGCTTTAAATTACAGTAGAACCGTTGAACACTAACGAGTGTAGTAGTTAACAGATTGTGAATATTAGTACACTGTTTGTTACTAAATTATTGGATTTGAGATACGAAAATTAAAGTACTCTTTATTATCTTCTTTTTTTATGTTCTGACTCATTGGGACTGATAATAATTATGTAGTTTTATGTGTCGGTGAAAATGATAGAAATCCTATAAAATTGTTAATAGACTATTCTGTTATCCTAAAAAAATTATGTAATATGCATGTTATAGTGTTATCTATTTTTAAGAATAAATATTTGAATGAAAGTAAGCTAAATAGTAATTTGAAAATCTTATGTAATAATTTTTCCAATTGTACATTTATTAACACAACATTGTCCTACTTATCTAAACATATGTATTTACATGAATTATGGAATAAAATAAATTTGATTATTGATTCCAAAGATTATAATAAGAAATAGTCGGCATTTAAAAAGAAAATATGTAGAAAATCTGTGCATACTAGCAATGTACTATATACTAGGGGTACCATACCTGATTATTTTCCAATAATCAACCAAAAGGCTAAAAACTGTTCTAGCGTAGATGAGAATAGCGGGAAAATCCCTCTCTGGTTTTTTCGTGAAAAATGCAGTAAAAAAACAATAGTATTAGGGTAACTGGCAATGACCTTGTCTTATTTCACCAAAATATTGCTGGGCTTCTAAATAAAATTGATTCCGTTGAAATTTGTTTTAATGAATTTTCAGATAATTGTAATGCTTTATCTATTGCTTGTTTTTCAGAAACCTTTGTGCGGGCTGGTGATAAACACCTTTTAGTTTTTAAAAATTATAAATATGGTTGTTCCTTTAGTAGATCTAATGAGAAAAGGGGGGTGTGTATATCTTGGTGAGAAAAAATATTGATTTTAATATAATCGACTTGAGAAAATATGGCATTATTCCAGTAGAAAGACTTTTTGAATGCTGTGGTATTGAAATTCCATGTCAACAGTGTTTTGTCATATGCCTGTATAAAACCTCTGATACTAATATATCAATATTTTTTGAAAAATTGGAACAAATTGCTATTAAATTAACTAAAAAATTAAACTGGAAACTTATCATAACAGGTGATTTTAATATAAATATTCTAAATAATTGTAAGCATTCTACGTCATTTAAGGAACTTTTGGCAAATTTTAATTTAATTTTACACATAAATGAACCCACTCGTAAAGATTCCTGAATAGACAACATAATTAGTAACATAGGAAATGCAAGAGGTTTGACACACAAACTTTTTCTCTCCGACCATGACACAGCTCTAACTCTCTCTATTTTCAATTGTAGTTTGAAAAAATTAAACCCGAGTATTTGGTATTCAAGTGTCAGAGACTTTTCAACTCACAATATTAATATTTTCCTTGGACATTTATCTAGTCTCTCATGGTCTGATGTCTATGTAGAGGATAATCCTGACAAGGCTTTTGACATATTTCATTATAATTTTACATTGATTTACAACCTACGCTTTCCATTTAATAAAATTAAAAATAATCTAGACTCAAAATCTCCGAAATGGATTACTACAGGTATTAAAATGCAGTTCACCAAGTGCCAACGATTTACAGTGTAAAACATAATTATCAAGGTATATTGATTAAAATATGAAAACTATCAATATATATTGGTTAAAATAATTGTCAATGATAATAATTATTATGAACCCCGATTGTAAATAAAATCTATTTAATAACTGGTTTAGATTATATTCTTATGGGACGTTTTAACGTCATCAATCTCCTTGAAACATAATTCGACAGTCATAAATTTCATTGTAGATTTGTACAAATATTGCACACTTCCTGACAGCAGCACTTTATTACGATTATGAAGGTATATTTATTAAAATAATTATCAGCGATTAAAATTACTATGAACCCCAATTGTACATGAAATCTATTTACTAATTTCAGTTTTGATTATAATATTCTTTCAGGACTTTTGTATCGACTCCATAAATCTCCTTTAAAAATACATATAATTCTCTTGGTAGGTATGAATATTGCACTCTTCCTGACTCCATAAATTTTTTTGCCAAAGGCAACAACATATTTTGTTACAGCCTACATAGATTGAAATAAAACTATTATTTAATTATATTTTTACTGCATCTGTGAAACCACTATTGTCTTCATAGCTATTCTCTTATTGTGTACTTTCAAATGGCTCGTTAAATGACTTTTCTGTCTAAACCTTTTGTTACAAAACTCACATGCAAAAGGTTTTCCCCAGTATGAATAAATTTATGAAAATGCAAATTACTTATTTGTGTAAAACCTCTATTGCAGACATCACATACGTAAGGCTTTACGTCATTGTGCATATTTAAATGATCCTTTAAACTGCATTTATGTCTAAATGTTTTATTACAAATCTCACATGAAAATGGTTTCTCACCAGTGTGAATAAATTCATGGTTACGCAAATTACTAATGTGTGTAAACCCCCTATTGCAGACTTTACACACAAAAGGTTTTATATTATTGTGTTTATATAGATGCCTGTTTAAAGTGCTTTTCTGTGTGAATGTTTTGTTACAGAACTCACATGATAGTGAATTCACTCCAGTCTGTGTACTTTCATTATAGGTCAACTTCTTGTCACTGTGCGTAGTTAAGTGTTCCTTTAAATAATCCTTTTCGCAGAAAGCTTCCGTACAAATACCACACCAGTATAACTCATCCCTGTTTCTCTTATCCGGTATTTCTGGTTGTTTAAGTCTTGAAAGTACAACAACAGGTCTCCTTAAAGATGTGATTTTGGTCTTTACATTTACAACTTCATCTATATTTTCTTCTTTAAATTCTTGGACCAGTTCACAATGACCTACACAAGAAGTTATATTAATTTTAATATATATATTTAGGTAAAAAGTAAAATTCTTTCATACATACTATTTTAAATATCAGAGCACTAGTCCTAATTCCAGATTTATTTCAAATGATAAATGAAATAATTTTCTGACAGTGCTAATGCAATCTTTACTGACATAGGTATGCTTTACATCATAGGAAAGCAGCAGAAGGTTCCCCCCTTCTCTTTGGGAATAGATATCAAATACATTTAATATTGGAATAAATGAAATATCTCTCAAGTTGTTCTAATAAAAGCAGGGTTTGATTTTGAAAAATCAAGATAATTAATTTCTTTGATAATCATCCATGTCGATTTATTGCTAAATCTCTTTAATTATAATAAATACTAATATCTCCGACATTGAGAATTCAATTTGCTATGCGTCTGTTGCAGTTTTTAATTTTTTTTTTAAAGTTGGCAAGTGATGAGGCAAGTTAAAATTGCATTTAAATACCAATAAAACCCTTATTGTCCATCTACTTTGCAAAGTACACCCCGGCTTACAAGCTTAAAAATAAACAATTGAAAATCGTAAATTCAATACCTGATATATTCAGAACAGGAGTCAGTTCGGTATCTTCAGTCTTGACTACACCCAAGTGAAAGTTGTGATCATATTCACTAACCGTACTCCATTCTGAAAGAGTTTTGTATTTTGTATAAAAGAAATATATGTAACTGCTTACGGTGTTAGTTATAAATATTGATATTTGATTCACTTAGGCCTCCTCGGTTCTTAGAACTGGCAATAAAAATAAATTTATATATTTTTTTTATAACATTAGACAGCGAACAAGCACACGGGTCTCCTGATGGTAAGAGACAACCGTGGCCTATAGACACCATAGATGTTATAGGTGCGTCACTGCCCTGTGGACAGGTTGTTAGGCCTAAAGTGCAAGTCTACCAGCTACCTTACCCTCTGAACCGGAACACGACAATGTCGTTATGGCAGCAGGAATAGGTAAGGCGGTGGATCTCTACCCGGCCAAGTAACGGGCTTACAATTCGACATAAAAATATATCCAGTATTAGATTTTCTAGTATCAATATCTGAGGCAAAATCAGAATAGCCTATTAAATCTCCGTTACAGATATAAGGCACTAATCTATGACATTATTTTGATATTTAAATATTTCATCTAATTTAATGTTTGTGACGAAACTTTGCAATAATTGACAAAACAATTGAATATAATTATATTCTAACAAAAATTATACATATTTATCTTGTCTGGTATCTGTGTATAATTATTATAATTATACATAAATACTGGACCACTATATTACAGAGGTGATTAAAGTTTATATATTTTGGAATGTAAAAACATTAAAATATGAGTTCAACAAAAGCTTAAAATTAAAAGAAATAAACTTTAATAAAGAGAATATTGATAGACATACCACTACGGATATTTTCTACTTTTGGTTTTACTTCTAGTGACTCCACATTCTCTTCGTATACGTAACTGGTATCCACTTCTATTTTGACAATATCTTTTTCTAACATAAGTTCTGAATTACACTCAAAAGGTAAACTATCTGGGTCTTCCTTAATTTTTACTTGTGTTGACATTTTATAACTGGAGTGGATTCTTCAACATATAAAATCTTTGGTAGAATGATAATACGTTTCATTTAACAAATATAACCTAAATCTAATATATATCTAAACAAAATTTATATTCAGGTATAAGTAAACACTAAACCAAACACAACTTATATTATTCGGCCACTTTACAATAATAATTGCATATGAAATTTAGTTTTATAAATCGTAAACACTTCAACAATCACATAAATAAAATTTTGACATATTTATATCGTTCTCTCAGTGTTTCCACTTAAGATTTTGCTTTTACCCTATATTCATTAGAAACTCTCCCTATAAACCCTAATTTTTAATGGAAATCTTTCTGTAAAAAGTACAATAATAATTAGATTAAGCGTGAGGAGCGCAATAATTTGTGTCAGCATTTCACATTTTAATATTTTCATTTTAATAAATCAGTGCACAAACCGCACTCGTTGGATTTGGTATTATCACCCGTTCTTTACATTGTGTAGAAACACGACACCAGTGTGCAGATAGCACTCGTTGGGTTTGCTATTATCATCCCTTCTTCACTTTTTGTAGAAACACTACACATCCTTTTTGGTTCTTCGTTCGTTCAAGACCTTGCTCGCGTCACAAACACACAGTTGCTTTACATCCACGCCGCGTTGTGAGGATACCAACGATTTTAGCACATACAGTGTTCCATCAACGAACAGTTGCAGTGGCGCACAGTCAGAACTCAGACAGACAGCCGCAGCGCCCACAGCATCGATAGCACCGACAGCAGTCCCGCAGGAGAATAAACCACAGAACCAAGTAAGATCCTTCCATGTTTTCTTTACACGATAGACAAGCTAATTCAGCAATAGAACGCGATCCTGGATGAAATTAAGCGTATAGCGACTAACTTTAGAAAGCATTCGCCATCCCGTAAGACACGCGAATATCTCGATGAGAGACTAGCGAATTTGGATAGGCTTTGGGTTGAGTTTAATGCGAACAACGATAAGCTCAGTCATGCGGCCAACGTGATGCTCCATATATCATCTAAAATCAGTACGACGAGGCACGCGAATCTTTCAATAAAATCCGCGATAGAATTTCTTCCTATCCATTTACAACAAAAACAGACCAGAAAGGTAATAATTTGTCTGTCAGAAAACACACGACACCACTGTCACCGTCTCGGGAACAGGCGTCGCCAGCACGGGCACCGCCAGCACAGCCACAACAGGCACACACAGACGTTGAAAAACTTTTGTCACTTCAACGTAAAAATTTTAGGGCATTTGCTAGGCTAATAATTAATAACATAAATGTAGATAACATAGTCGATAAATAGGAGTTAAAAGACGAGCTACGCCGTGTTCAGTCTCGCTGGACTAACACGGATTCCTTACATTTAGAGATCGATAATATTTTACAAGGAAATCGTACTTCGATAATGAATTTTCCTACTACGAAAATGGCTACAAGAACATCAAAAGGTCACTTAATAAAAAATATGGGGCGAGCAGAGTGCACTGCCAGAGTATGGGGACCGACTCCGGTGAGCCGTCAGATAACCGATCTGTTCAAATATCCATTTATTACTCCTTATTACTTACACATACACACACACACTCACACACTGCACGCCCTACCAACAAAAAAAAAAGTTACAATACAATTTGTGTATTTTTATTTTAAGAGAAGCCGCAGCAGCAGCAGTAACTCCAATTTCTAGAATTGTCGGTCTGAATTCTCAAAAAAAAACCTTAAGGGATTTATGAGAGTTTTCAAGTGCGCCTATAGATTCATGGTGATAAGCACATGATACGGTTTGTTTTATATTTAATAGTTTACATACCTCGGACATTGTGCTGGAGATGAACTCACTCCCTCGGTCGGTAGCTATCTCCCTCGGGATCCCGTACCTGAGTATGAAGTTGTCGACGAAGGCTCGTGCTACACTTACGCTATCTTTACTAACTAATGGGTATGCCTCTACATACTTACTTAATTCACACTGGAGTGTTAAAATATAACTAAAATTATCATAATCCTTATCTAAGGGCCCAACTATATCTAGAAAAACCTTATCAAAAGTAGACAGCGCGGTGGTAGTTATTACCATCGGCTGTTTCGTGTGCAACGAATGCTTTTGCTTTTGACATTTGTTGCATTTGTTTACGAATTCAGTTACGTCTTTTACCATACTCGGCCAGAAGTAATATTTTTTTATATTACTTAACATGCGTCGTATTCCCGCATGCCCGCTAGTGGGAAGCAAGTGAAAGTCATTAAGAATAACTTTTATATCGTCTTTATTTCGTACGCTTATCACGTTCTTCAAAATATAAATCCGGGGACCGGTCCGGTTATCAATATTTTTATAATATTCGGTTAACCATTTCAAAATCTTATTATTTTGAATATTTTTTTTATAATATAAATCTCTTTCAAGGACATTCTATTACAAATAGAAACCAAATCCCTCACGAAAGCGTCTCGCGCTGAACATGATCGAGAAGATGAGTTCACAAAAATTGTCTCCTTAGAGGGCACAAAAATAAAGTCATTATAACGCACATAATACATATTTTTCCATAATTTATACTGCGAGATAATTAACCCTGTATAGTTTTATGGTTTTTCAAGAACTTCAACTACTTTCGGTTGATCAGGCCGATCGTCTGTGTCATTTTTGCTAAATAGGGAATCACTTGTGCTTTTACTTAAATTTTTCGACTTATTTCGACTGATAACATTTAGAACGTCTTGGGACATAGTTTTCAATTCGTCAGAAGTTAAAAGAACACGAGATAATGCAGCTACATTACTCACGCCTTTAACATACTATATAGCGAAATCATATTCATCTAAGATCAATCGTCCCATCCAGTCTTTTAATGAAATAAACGACTGGATGGGTTTTTCATGCTAAATAAGCAAATTAATGGCTTATGGTCTGTTTTAATAGTAAATTTTTTGCCAAACAAGTACGGTCGGAAATATTTGACCAAACAATAGCTAATAGCTCTTTTTCGATAGCCGAATAATTAATTTCGAATTTATTTAAAGCTCGGCTGGCATATGCAGTTGGCAAGCCATTGCATACCACAGAACCTATAGCCGATCCACTCGCATCTGTGTATAATAAATTCGTTTTCTTGGTCAAAATTTGGATACTATAACATTGGAGGATTGACTAAAAAATCCTTAAGAATGGTAAATGAATTTTCACATTCAGGTGACCTCTCGAATTTGGAATATTTTCTACATAACTTGTTTAAGGGTAAGATTATGCAAAATGAGGATAGAAAACGATAGTAGTTTGCGAAAGCTATAAAATGCTTTACTTCATCAGTATTCCTCGGTGTTGGGTAATATTGAATTGCTCGAGTTCAATCAGGATCAAGTAAAGGTAATCTGTCGATGCCAACTAAATGTATAAGAGGCAAGATTCCCCCACTTAATAAAACTCCGACCGAGAAAATCCATAAGGTAATGGAATTTATTTCAAAGTTCCTTGCTTACGAATCCCACTACTCACGTAAAAAAACTGAAAGAAAGTACCTCTCTCCTAATTTGAATTTAAGAATAATGTTTAACCTATACAAAGAATCATCAGTCAAGTCAGAGTACATGTTTCGTAAAGTTTTTAACGAAAAATTCAATCTTAGTTTCCACCTGCTCGTAACCGACTCTTGTAAAAAATGTGACGATTTATTATTAAAATATCAGCAGCCTGTAGCGAGGAGGATACAAAACTGTTGGAAACTGAGAGAGAATTACACCAACGTAAAGCCGATTCCACACGCAATTGTTTGCAGGAAGACACACTGTTAACACGATCCAAATGTCACCTGTATAACATTTGACTTAATGAAAACTCTTCCCGCTCCCGTTTCAAGTAGCGGTGTTTGTTATTATAAACGCCAACTACGGCCATATTGCATGAGTAATGATAATTTAGGAACTGATGATGCATACATGTACGGGATAAGACTGTTGTATCCAAGAGGCCGCAGGAAATGGGCTCTTGTCTATTGCACTATATCAAAACCAATGTAAGAACAAAAAGCCTTATAATGTATTATGATCAATGTGGCAGGCAAAAAAGGAATATCAAAATGGCAGTATTGTGTAACTACATAGTATCTTCTTCAGACTTTACTGTAACAAAAATACACCACAAATTTCTTGCCAGTGGTCACTTTTACCTCCCACGCGACCAGGATTTTGGTTTAATTGAAAAAGAAAAGAAATATTTACAGATCGAGTACATATTCCTATCCACTGAAAAGATGTCAAAAAAGTGCCAATAACAGACAACTATTTCATGTAATTGAAATGACATCAAATTTATTTTTCTCCACTAAATCACTGGAGAAATATATTACACACAGAAAAATTCTCAATATATCACAATAGTAGGTCTTAAAATACGGGATCTGAAATTTGATAAAAAAAAACAGACAAAATAAGTTACTCGTACTCGAACTATGATATCCTTGAGAACTTCAACGTGTTAGATGTCCATAAGCGAAATTCACCTTGAACTGTAACCATCTGGTAATACAATAACTGATAAAAAAAAAAGATTTGATCACTCTTAAGCTAGCTATCTGCAAATTATCGTAGTTTTTACATTAATCTTCAGACCAATAATGGGCCGGATTTATTTTCATTGCCAGAAGAAGAAGAAGATTAGATTTTAATTAGATTATAAGTTGGTTATTGGTTTTATTTTGCGCTATGTATGTAGTAAATACTAAATTATTAAAATTTACAAAAATTTTCTATTCTTAAAAAATTAATGAAATAAATAACCTGTTAAGTTTATTCAGTTCATTAATTTTCAAAGTAGGTGAACCACAGACCACATACCCCAAGGTCTGTGAGGTCAACCCACTAAAGAGAAAAAAGCCAAAGTGGTCCAATCCACAAAAAAATATAAATAACGAATTATGTGAAAATATGTATGTGTATATAATATGTATAATAGTTAAAACTGTCCCTTGGGTTCATCTAACTCTAACAATCAAAACATAAACCTCCCTCCTGATATTCTTGCTTTTGAATAAATTTTCATTAGACCCGTATATCTCAGAATAATTTTCTCAGATTAATTGTTTATAGGCTTGTGTAACTCGTGAGTGATTTAAACAAATGAACTGCTCACTTACACTGAACGAAAATTGAACTAACTCATTTATAAACAGTTCAGGAGTTCAACCGTTCATCGGTTCATCGAGTGTGTGTGTGAACCAAAGAGTAAATTAATATATATAGTGAAAGTAGTCAGACAAGACCGCTTTGATAGATATGGCGGTGTTGCTATACTCGTAAGGAAGAATATTCCTTTTATAGTTGTACCGATTTCCATACCTGTAAATAATGATAATTTTTCTATAGTAGCTGTAAGTGTAAATAATATATGTTATATATCTGTATATATTCCTCACCCCTCATCGTTAATTCTAAATAAGATCAATACAATATTAAGTACTATGCCTAAACCACTGGTAATATTGGGAGACTTTAATTGTCAACATGAATCCTGGGGCAGTTCTAGAACTAATAGTTATGGTGAACAGTTATTAGAAATACTGGATTCTAACAATTTATGTATATTAAATTCTGGGACACCAACACGCCGCACTCATCCTTCAGAAGGTAACAGCGTTATAGATTTATTTATATGTTCTCCTCATCTAGCACCGATATTTTCATGGTCAGTCTTACCTTATACACATGGAAGTGATCATTTTCCTATAATCATTAGTTCATCCTTTACTTCAAGTCACACTGTTACCGCAAATAATAATTATCCATATAATAGATACAAACTTAAATACGTAACTGACGAAATGTGGCAAAAATTTAGTGAAAAAATCGATGAAAATTTATCGAACACATCATCAACTTATGACACTAATGTTCAGTCGGAAATATTAACTGACACTATAATTAACACAGCAAACTTGATGTTTCCTACTATATCTAGATCTAGATACATTCCTTGCCCTCCGTGGTGGGATAATGAATGTCGAGAAGCATTAATCAACAGAAAAAGTTCTGAAAAAATCTATCGCCGTAATATGACAGAAGAAAATTACGATAATGTAATAAGTGTAATGAAAGAGACTAAAAAACTATTTAAAAAAAAGAAAAAAGAAAGTTGGCAGAAATTCTGTCACTCGATTTCTCCAAACATCCCTCCGTCTGAAGTTTGGTTAAAAATTAAAAGGTTCCGATCAGCTTTTAACGATTCCCCATCAACTTTTATTCACCCTTCAATAATTAACAATTTCCTTAATCATATAGCCCCACCAACTGTTAATGAAAATATTTACATACAGGAAAATGAGGAAGAAATTTCAAATTTATCTTCGCCTTTTTCTCTTAATGAATTAAAAAATATATTAAATAATACTAAAGATACTGCCCCAGGAAACGATGGCATAGTGTATTCATTTATTAAACATTTAGGAAATAGCTCATTAACATATTATTTACATTTAATAAACTCTATAATAGATTCCGGAAAAATATTAACATCATGGAAATCACAGACAATATTACCAATTTTAAAAACTAATAAAGACCCTTTGGAAGTATCATCTTATCGCCCTATTGCCCTATCGTCCGTTCTGATTAAAATAATTGAACACCTTATTAAAAATCGTTTAGAATGGTATTTGGAAAGTAACAAACTTTTGGCCAGTAGTCAATACGGATTCAGAAAAGGTAAAAGCACAATAGACAACCTTAGCTTATTAACTACAGATATCAGAATAGCTTTTACATTAAATAAATCTGTGTTAGCAGTTTTTATTGATTTAACTTCAGCATACGATAGTGTCTTGCTTCCTATATTACAAGAAAAATTATTTAAGTTAAAAATACCAAGTAAATTTGTTAAATTTATTATTAACTCACTACATGACAGAACAATCAGTGTTACAGTTGATAATGTAAAACATACTCGAATGTTATCTAAAGGATTACCACAGGGATCTGTATTAAGTCCACTTTTGTATAATATATACACCCATGACATTGAAAATTATGTTGATAAAAATATAAATATTCTACAGTATGCTGATGACCTTGCATTATATATAATTGATAACAATATTGAAAACGCCAGTGTGGAAATGAATTTAAGTCTAAATAAACTACAGAAATGGCTAAACATAAACGGATTTCAAATTTCTTCCTCAAAAAGTACCACCATCCTATTTACAAGACAACGATCCCCGCCCAGACCATTGATACTTTTTGATAATAAACATATTCCCTATAAAAATGATAAAAAATTCTTAGGTCTATTACTTGATTCAAAACTTTCTGGACACTTACATTGCAATCATATAGCAAATAAATGTGAAAAACTGATAAACATAATAAGATGCTTAGCAGGGATATGGTGGGGCGCTCATCCATTCTACCTAAAACTTATTTATAATGCTATCATAAGAAGCATTCTTGATTATGGAACGTTCACACTTGAACCTTGTAATAAACTTGGTCTTAAAAAGCTTGACAAAATACAGACAAAATGCTTAAGAATTATATGTGGTGCAATGAAGTCTAGCCCTATAAACGCTCTACAAATTGAATGCGGTGACCCACCTTTACATTTAAGGCGTCAATTCAATTCAGATCAATATGTCTTTCGCTGCATCCAATTTTTAGATCACCCTCTTATTAAAAAACTCCAACTTCTCTCAGAGCTTATTGACATCTCCTCTTACTGGTTGCACAAACCTATTCCGTGCCTCGTACTTAGCTATAGAAAGTATTTGTCACTGTCAGCTCCAATTTTTCGCTCATCTGTTCTACCCATATTCACATGCAATTATGAATCTCTCATTACAAAACCGCAAATTCACTTAGATTTAGGTATTCAAAAAAATGATGTAAATGCAAATGCTGTTTTCAGTTCTATCATAAATGGAAAATTTCCAGATTTCCACCTCATTTTCTGCGACGCATCTAAACATATTAATAGCCATGTTGGTGTTAGTACTTTCCACTTACAATATAAAATCATACAAAAAGTAAAACTCCCGCCTGAAAATACCATATTTTCGGGTGAATGTCTTGGAGTATATAAAGCTATAGAATATTTATTGTTATTTAAGCTGTCAAAAACAATAATTTTTACTGATTCACTAAGCACTTTACAAGCACTCAACAATACATCTTTCAAAAAAATGCAACATCCACTTATTTATAATATTAAGAAGTTGCTAAATAGTTGCCGTGAAAAACAGTACGACATACATTTATGCTGGATACCAGGTCATAGTGGTATTTATGGCAATTGTAAGGCTGATGAACTTGCTAATGATGCAATTCTTAATGGGGATGTTTTTCCTTATTTGATATATCCTCATGATTTAAAATCATTTTAAAAACAATCGCTCATTACATCCTGGCAAGAGATATGGGATCACAGTGGTAAACTAAAAGGTTCCTATTACTTTAAAATCCAGCCATTAATACCCCAAAAACCTTGGTTTTATTCTATTAAACTTGATAGAAAAAGCTCCAACATTCTATCAAGATTAAGATTAGGTCACACATGTACTCCTTATCATCTCGCTAAATTGAAAATTATAGAAAATCCCTTTTGTGTGTGTGAAGAGGATGTGGCAGATGCTAACCATATCTTCTTCTCATGTTCCAAATTTGATCACACTTCATTCTTTGAATCCATAATTTCATTAAAAGTTCCTTTGCCTGTTTCTATATCTTTCCTTTTGTATTATAAAAGTTATGAAATTTATAAAATATTATCTACTTTCGTTATAAACAATAACATAACTATTTAATTTTCACGGTAACATTATTGTAA
>DWUJ010000006.1:0-14077 GCA_018237045.1 Emesis furor
AAGCAAATTTATAGCGATAAGGAAGTTTTAGATATAGATCTTAGGGATTACTATAACATAATTAGGCCCGGTAGTTACTTCGTTGATAAACGCATTGTAGTAGTTTTTAAAATCCCCATCGTATCACCTAGCAACTTTGAATTATATCGCCTTTCAATAGTCCCCAATAGATTACATCAAACCTTTTTACCTCCGTATCCTTTCCTGGCAACCGATGGAAAAACATTCATGTACATGGAGGCTGAATGCCCGAAGTCCGGTCACTACCTTCTATGTGAAGCAAACATCAGTCGTCAGCCACGAGAACATCCTGACTGCATCCAAGGTATTATTATAAACCAATCACCAGATAAATCATGTCACCCTACGACCATCAGTTTCACCAGAGAAGCAATGGAGCAACTGGATGATCGGCACTATACCCTTGTATTCCCACGACCTACGAAAGTGGAGTTGCAATGTGAACGACAAGAATTTGTATCTCTCAACGGCAGTTACCTCGCCACTATACCATCTGAATGTTCTATACGAACGAGTGACATCACCATCACTAACATCAATGATGAAGTAAAAGGGCAACCCTTGAAGATCGCCGAATTCCTTAACTACTATGATCAAACGGAAACTAAAGAAATCCCTCACATCACTCTCAACAGTATAAACCTAAAGAGCCTACAAAATCTACAAGAAAGAGTAATGATAGAGAAACCAGTCAAGATAGATCAAACTGATACCTCCATATACCACACAACTATTCCTCTTTATGCAATCGTATTAGCCGCAGCAGCACTTGCCTTACTTTTGTTCATAAGACGCTATATGCCAAAAGTTAAAGACAGAGTCACCACGACATCGAATTCAGGAAACGACCATTCATATGCAGTCTGTGGTGCACCAGGAACACAGGAACCAGTACCAGCAACATTTTCGCTAAAGGTCCTCAAATAGTTGCTGCTCTGGGGGTGGAGGTGTTACGTGCCGACAGTACAGGAGGAAAGCTGACGCCTAGCATCGCCTTACGGCGCGTGTGACCCAGTATTCTGCAATCAGCGTTTTTACCTTACTAATATTAATTAATTGTAAAGACATTATAGAATAGGATCTCACTTCGATCACATAGTTTTATAAGTTAACTTTTATATTGTAATTTTAATTAAAGTACTTTCAAAATTTTGGTTTTTTTTGGAACCTTCGGCTGTAGCAAACGTAATTGGCGCAGTCGGTAGGATACTTCGACGTAGCTATTAGAGTACCAAAAATCGTCCTTGTCAAAGCTACGTGCACTATCAAGTGCTTTATCGAAGTTTTAATATCAACGTGAATTGCAGTCGAGGGCGTACTTAGAAATCAGTGCACCGAGATAACCAAGAAAGAAGATCTTATGTAAGTACTTTGAATATTTCTATTAGTGTTGCCATCCTATTTCCAAAATTTTCCATCCAAGAAAAATCGGGGAAAAGTCTGTATCTTTAAGACAGTTAAGTAGGATCAACGCAACCGATAGTAATAGGAATTTGAACGAGTCAAACTTAGATTTAAGCATAGACACTCTAGAGGTAGGCAGAGACGCAAATTGCTCTGAAATAGATATTAGTTTCGATATACTAGATTTTAATTTAAGCTTTAATTCCTCTGACGTAGATAATTTAAATAAAACAAAAATGGACCCCGACACCATCTACAAGGCTCTCCGCCCAATACCCGAATTTGACGGTAACCCAAACGTCCTCACTAGGTTCATAAGGATATGCGATCAGATAGTTTTAGCATATGTTAAGAACGAGCCGGGTAATGAACTCGCCAACCTTTGCTTAATTAACGGAATTTTGAATAAAATTACTGGTGCAGCGGCTAGGACTATCAACTCTAATGGGATACCAGAAAATTGGTTAGGGATCCGCAATTCTCTTATAAATAACTTTGCCGACCAACGGGACGAAACGGCCCTTTATAACGATCTATCCATAATTCATCAGGGTAACGATACTCCGCAAGAGTACTACGACAAGTGTCAGAACCTATTCAGTACGATCATGACGTATGTTTCACTGCACGAGTCAGTGGCTACCACCGTGGAAGCCAAGCGCGACCTGTATCGCAAGTTAACTATGCAGGCATACGTCAGGGGTCTCAAAGAACCTCTTGGGTCTCGTATCCGGTGCATGAGACCCAACACCATCGAAAAGGCTCTGGAATTTGTCCAGGAGGAACTCAATATAATGTATTTACAGCGTAGAAATGAAACATCCTCAGATCGCCGCCCACCAACCCTCACGCAACCGACACCAAAGGTGCCCTACTTAGGAAATAGCTATAACAACGCGACACCGAAGATGATTAACATGCCATCACCTGGTCCGAGCTGGCAAAGACCTATGCCACCTACCCATGGTTCGCAACCATGGCGTCCTAACTTCTCTCACCACGTGCCTCAGCGATTAAACTATCAACCCTCGCGAACGCAACAGGTGTTCGGAGCACAACCACCGAACTATAATAATAGCGGTTTTAGGGTTCCCCCTAGAAATATTCAACCCCAAAGTTCAGGACCCAAACCCATGAGCGGAGTGAGCCACTTCGTATCAAAACCACTTCCACCAAGAATTCCTGGTCATGATTGGCAACGACATGGCAACCCCCCGCCTTCCAATTATTTCAAGACTAGAGAAATAAATTTTAATGAGACTTACGAGGACTATGACTATTACAACCAGTACTACGACCAATACGAATACAATGACTATTATAATAATATCAATCCATATGAACATGAAATTAACCCTCAACCCTATGACTACCCCTTAGAAAGCTATCCTCAATATCCAGATTCACCCGCCGTACAAACTATAGAGTCACCCCAACCTTCCACTAGCCAACAGGAGCAGGATTTTACCGTAGGCCGCAGAAATCCCGAATTAAAATAGAATTGAATTTACATTCAAAAAAAGAGCTACCGTACATACAGATAACTGATCCACCACTTAAGCTTCTTATAGATACAGGCGCGAACAGATCATTTATTAGTCCGGAGGCAGTAGATAAGTTTTACCCTCATATAGCTAAGGAGTTTGATCCGTTCGAAGTAACGAACTCACAAGTGACCAGTGTCCATAAGCATTCAGTCACAATACCCAGTTTCCCGGAATTTAATGACAGTAGACCTATGAAATTATTCATATATAAATTTCACAATTATTTTGACGGTTTAATAGGATTAGATTTGTTAGAAAATTGCCAAATAGATTTAAAACATAACATTTTATCCACTGAGCACGCAAATGTAACACTTAGACGCTATGAGTGTAGAAAGCCAAGTCCAGAGCAACTCATCCCCGCTAATTCATCTCGACTTCTTAATATCCCAATGCACCACCCTGACTCCGACGTATTCATACCGAATCAAATTTTCTGTAATTGTGTTATACATGAGTGTATTACAACTGTGACCGATGGAACTGGTATCATAGAAATAACGAACACGACAGACAATGACATATACATTTCATTTGAACAAGCAATTCAGACGGAAATCTGTAACATCCAATGCGCGAGTACCCAACAAGACCCAAACCGTGTTAAGGATGTACTAGACCGACTTCGAACCGACCACCTAAATACTGAAGAACGAATAAATTTAGAAACATTATGTGCACGATACGCTGACGTCTTTTACATCGAAGGTGAACCCCTTACATTCACTAACAAAGTAAAACATAACATACGGACCCATGACGAAATCCCTGTGTACACCAAGAGCTACCGGTACCCTCACATACACCGACAAGAAGTTAGGGACCAAATATCTAAAATGCTTGAACAAGGAATCATAAGACCATCTGACTCAGCCTGGAGCTCGCCCATCTGGGTAGTCCCTAAAAAGGCAGACGCGTCTGGAAAACAGAAATGGCGAATCGTAGTTGACTTTAGGAAGCTGAACGACAAGACCATTGACGACAAATATCCGATACCCAACATCACAGACGTGTTAGACAAACTTGGTAGGTGCCAGTATTTTACGACCTTGGACCTGGCATCAGGGTTTTACCAAGTGGAAATGAATCCCAATGACATACCTAAGACTGCTTTTAACGTAGAACACGGACACTTCGAATTCCTTCGCATGCCGATGGGTCTGAAAAATTCACCATCTACGTTTCAGCGGGTCATGGATAATGTCCTAAGAGGGCTTCAGAACGAGATTTGTTTAGTTTACCTTGACGATATAATTGTGTTCAGTACCTCCCTTCAGGAGCACATGACAAACCTAGAAAAAGTCTTTGATAGATTACGAGAATCCAATTTCAAAATACAAATGGACAAATCCGAATTTTTAAAGTTGGAAACCGCATATCTTGGTCATATTATTAGTTCAGAGGGCATAAAACCTAATCCCGATAAAATCAGAGCCATTGAAAATTACCCATTGCCTAAAACCCCTAAGGAAATTAAACAGTTTTTAGGACTTTTAGGATACTATAGAAAATTCATACCCGATTTCGCACGTGTGACTAAACCCATGACAAAATGCCTAAAAAAATCAAACAAGATCACCCTAGATTCCGAATATATTAACTGTTTCGAGCGCTGTAAGACTTTGTTAACCAACGACCCTATACTACAGTACCCCGATTTCACGAAAGACTTCATTTTGACGACCGATGCTTCGAACGTAGCTGTAGGTGCCATTCTCTCCCAAGGTTCAGTAGGTTCGGACAAACCCATATGTTATGCCTCACGAACCCTAAACGACAGCGAACTTAACTATAGCACGATTGAAAAGGAACTCCTAGCCATTGTATGGGCTACTAAATATTTTAGACCATACTTATTCGGTCGTAAGTTCAAAATCATCACCGACCACAAACCACTTCAATGGATCATGAGCCTAAAAGAACCTAACTCGAGATTAACCAGATGGCGACTTAAATTAAGCGAGTACGACTATACAATAATCTATAAAAAGGGAAAACAAAATACTAATGCAGACGCCCTGTCGCGAGTTCAAATTAATAATGAAGAAATCGAATCACTCCTTAAAGAATGCGGTATTGACATTTCTACCAGACCCGAACCACCAGGATCTTCAACTGCCACCATTCACACTTCTGCCGAGGATCCTATCCTCGAGATACCCATTACCGACGAACCGCTTAATAAATTCCACAGACAGATCTGCTTTACTATTGTAGGTGACATAAAACGACGTACAACAGTGACAAAACCGTTTGACACTCACACACGGACATACATACAAGTATCAGAATCCACGTTAGAGCAAGACGTAGTTAACGCCATCAAAGAGTACGTAAACCCCAAAATCAAGACCGCTCTCAAAATTACACCACCTCTAGGAATGTATTCGATTATACCCATACTTCAAAGAAACTTTAAGAGTTCTTCTATGAACTTAGTTTTAGCAAAAACTGAGCTAGAAGACGTTAAAGAATACCTCCGACAACAAGAAATAATTAAACATTACCACGAAGGGAAGACCAATCATAGAGGTATCAATGAGTGTTACTTAGCGTTATCTCGCCGTTACTATTGGCCTAAAATGAAAGATGAAATATCCAAATACATAAACGAATGCACTATTTGCGGACAGACAAAATACGACCGTAACCCCATCAAACCTAAGTTTAACATTGTGCCCCCTGCTACCAAACCTTTTGAAATAGTTCACATGGATTTATTTACAGCAATGAACGAAAAATATCTGACATTTGTAGACTCATTTTCAAAGTACGGGCAAGCCTATCACCTACGTGACGGTACAGCTGTTAGTATTTTACAAGGATTACTAACTTACTGTACTCATCACGGACTACCTTTGACTATAATAACTGACAATGGGACTGAATTCACGAATCAATTATTCTCCGAATTCATACGACTACATAAAGTAAACCATCACAGAACTTTACCGAACTCCCCAAATGACAACGGCATTATTGAGAGGTTTCATTCAACCTTACTGGAACATTTGCGGATACTCAGATTGAAACAAAAGGACGAACCGACTGTAAATCAAATGCCTTACGCCATACTAGCTTACAATAGCTCTGTGCATAGCTTCACCAAATGCCGACCACATGACATAGTTAGGGGACATTTTGACCCTAGAGACCCTATAGACATCGACCTCAGTCAACATTTAATGCAACAATATATACTTACCCACAGAGACCAAATGAAAACCGTGTATGAACTTATTAACCAATCCACTAGCTTAGACCGTACAAACCTTATGACCAATAGGAATAGGAATAGAGAATCTGAAATAGAATACCAACCCGACCAACAAGTTTTTATAAAAAATCCTTTGGCCACTCGACAGAAACTAGCACCACGCTACACACAAGACACTGTGCTTGCGGACCTCCCTATCCATATATACACTTCTAAAAAGAAAGGTCCTGTGGCCAAATCACGACTCAAGCGTGTACCTAAGACTTAGGCGTTGTTTCAGGTTTCTACTGGCATTATTCGTCCATCTGACAATGGCGCTTGAAATACGACTAGAGCAACTAGACAGTGGACCCGGACTCCTACCCTTTAAACTGGGACAAACAAAACTTATCACTCAGTTTCATTCTTTTGTACAATATATAGAGCTTACTGACTTAGGAAATCAACTCGACTCTGTCAGCAATCAACTCGACTACTTCAGGACAAAACTCGACAATAACACACTACCCATATTCGAACTCCAAATAGACTACCTGACTTCTAAACTTACTAAAATAGCTTCACAGTTAAAAAGCCTAGAACCCAACAGAACAAAGAGAGGCCTAGTGGACGGACTAGGATCTTTTATCAAAAGTATAACCGGAAACTTAGATCATTCAGATGCCGAAAAATATAATTCAGCTATAAAAATTTTAGAAAATAACGAAAATAAATTGGTAACCGAAATTAACAACCACATTTCTCTTAATAAAGAATGGATGTCCCGGTATGCCGACGTTGTAACAAGTATTACCGAAAATCAGGTAAAAATAAACGACACCATTGTATCAATATTAGATAAGTTTAACCTGTCGGAAGTTAAGTTTGCCAAATTCGCGCAGCTCTTAGCTATTATCACGGAAAACATAGACGATATATACGTAGAATTAGTTAGGTTAGAAGACGCCTTAGCTTTTATTCGTGCATCAAGCACGCACCATAGTATGTTAAGTATAGATAACTTAAGAAATATGATAAGTAGGCTTAAGCAAATTTATAGCGATAAGGAAGTTTTAGATATAGATCTTAGGGATTACTATAACATAATTAGGCCCGGTAGTTAACTAATAGTATTGTAATAGTTATTACTTATACTTCACTAAATTAATTTGATTAAATCCCCTTTTCTTGTCATAACTGCACTGTAAATTTAATTAATACATTTTTTTTAAATTTAACTAATAATTAATTAATAGAAACTTGTGCTATTTATTGTGTGAACTATACACAAGCATGTATTGGTTACTAATTAAACACTATTAAATGTCTGAATTAACTTTGGATAAAAAACTTAAGATATCAAAATTTTTTACAAAGATCGTTTCTTCAATTTTAAATAACTAACACAACATCACTTTCCTATTTTTTTTTAATTATGTAAAGTTTTGTTAAATTCAAATTTTAATCAATACGTGGATCACATCGAGTCAAACATAATTTTATGTGAATATGCGGGTAGGTGCACAATAAAGAAGACTAGTTTGCCTTTGTATCTGATATTATAATTATTGTTTTAAATAGTAAAAGTGAACAGTTTTTAATTTAAATGTGCAACTAACTTGCCTTAACTGCCAGCTTTATATTATATTATATTATTTTTCTTAACACTAAGTAAAAATACGATTACTAATAGAAAATGACCTCAGAGAAAACCAACATGGATTCAATGAAGCAATCGTTTGCACAAATGTCTGAGTATTTTCGAAAAACTATGTCAGACTTTCAAAAGAAGGTGATAGAACTCGAAAAAACTACATCGTCTACCGTTGCCAGTCCTATTAGTAAAATGTCTTCAGAATTTAATGAATTTCGGAACTTTGTAATTTCTATATTGAAGGTTTTTGAGAAACAAATAGAGGCTCTTGCTTTGCAAATAGATAATATGGAAATAAGATCTAGGAAGAAAATGCTTCTGGTTCACGGTGTACCTGAGTCAAAAAAAGAAGACACAGCTGAAACATTAAGAAAAATATTCTCTGATAATTTGAAGATACCAGACTTCAACCTACAATCAATTACTAGATGTAATAGGATGGGCAGGTCACAGCCAGAAAAATCCCGGTCAATAGTAGTAAAGTTTTCCAGTGTTGCATTAAGGGATAAGATTTGGTTTGCAAAAACAGGTTTTCGAGGAACCGGAATCGCAATGTCAGAGTTTCTTACAAAATCCAGACATAATATATTTATAGCTGCTCGACAACAATTCGGAATTACAAAATGTTGGACAAAGAATGGGAGTATAATAGTGTTAAAATCTGATGGTTCTCAGCATCGTATTAATTCGATGCTTGACTTGGATGACATGAACCCCCAGGCAAGTGTTCCACTAGAAAATCCTGCTCCTCCGCTTAATGCTGGATTTGCATCGAGTCTTAAAAACCGTAGGGATAAAAGCGGTGAATGTACCTCCCGTTCAAGGAAAGGTATAAAGGCAAAGTGAGTGTTACAATAATAGCTAATAAGGTAATTTAATATGACATTTCTTATAGGTACTATGATACTGCCTAACTTATACATGAAATTGTAGTAAGTACATAATATATATTATCATATAATTTTATTTTTCGACATGTTAATATATGCAGTTGCTTTAACCACTTATTCCAGTAATTAACTTATTATCCTTTTTTCCATACAAGTTAATTATCATCTCAATGTATCTACAGCAGTCAGCAGTAGTAAAAAACTTAATACATACACTATTCTAAAATGTTTATTAAAAAAACTATGCATATATACTTATCTGTAAGTATTGGAAACTAAATATCATTGAAAACTCATAGTATTCAATTCTGTCATGTAAATAAAGGCAGTAAAAGCAATCTTTGTGCTTTTATCCTTTTTTCTTTTAAACAGACAATAAGACATTTTTCAAAATAGTATAACAAATTTTTGTACAGCTCATTTAATTATTTTATTTTACTTAAATGTTTTTTGTTGTTTTATATTGGTTGGACAGTAAAATTTAAATTTTTATTTACTTTTTACATTATAATTATATACTGAGTGTAACACAGCTATATATGTGTTGTGCTATTGATACATGTACCCATTGGCCATGCTATATGAGAAGGTATTAGAAACATTTAATTTACACTTATGGCTAAACTATACTTGTTTACTCCCATACTACTCGTATAGCAGGATCAGGTTCTAATATTTGAAACATATTATTATCAAATAACTGGAAATAGAATATTTATTAAAGTAACTATGAGGATGTCATGAAAAATTAACATGAAGTATAATTTATTTTGTATCTAATCCTAATCTTTAACATTGTAATCTTAGATTATAGCAACTATTGTCTTTTCTGTTCTTTTATGTATTTTAGAGAGAAAGCAACAATGTTTAGTAACACAATGATCACAATTAATATTAACAACCAAATATTGTTTACAAGTTACAAGAAGGTATATCAGGTAAATAAATAATTAAATTTTAAAATTTTCTGTTTAAGTAGCAAATGTAGCAAATTCACTTTTAAAATTGTCTATTTAAGTAGTAAATGTACAAGCAATTTAATTGATGTATTTTAGAGAGAAAGCAACTACGCTACATTAAAATGTAATTGTAATGATAATTAATAATATTAAAAACCAAATATTGTTTGTAAGCTATAAGAAGGTGTCAGGTTAATTTTTTCTTTTTCTTTTTTTTTATATTTTATACTTTATTATATACATTTGCAATATGTATATATATGTATGTGTATGTATACATACATTCCTTTTTACAATTTTCATTTAAGTAATATGAACATAACTGACTTTGTGTTAAGAATTATGTGTTTGTTTTGTTATGCAGCTGGCAGGCATGGGTAAGATTGTATATTTTTGTACAAGGACACAACATTGATTAGTGATTATTATTTTATTATTCAAAGCATAAATTTCTATTCTTACCTATACACACGTAATGACAGATAAGGTGGTTAGTGACATTAGCTATTTATGTAACATATCTAATGAATCGTTGTCTAGCGACAGTGATCTGAATACTAGTGGCATATCTCTTAATACACATTTAAATTCTGCCTTTTACACAGGCTTCAAAAATTTCAACGTGGTACATATTAATGCACAGAGTATTCCGGCACACTACCTTGATTTGCTTAGTTCATTTCAGTCAACAAACATTCATGCTATCCTTGTTTCTGAAACTTGGTTAAAGCCCTGTCTTCCCTCCACAAGTTATTCCATCCCAGGATTTCATTTAATTCGTAATGACCGCATTGGACGTGGTGGAGGTGGTGTTGCGATATATCTTTGCGCTGATATTCCTTTCAGTATAATTAGTTCCTCAGCACAACCTCCACCACAAGACTCAACAGAGCATCTTTTTATTGAGGTTCTTCTCTCGCACACCAAAATGCTAGTCGGAGTTTGCTACAGTCCAAATATTCAAATAAATTACTTTGATGTATTTGAAAAGCTTTTAGAAAACTTAACTTGTATCTATTCACATATTATTATAATGGGTGATTTTAATACATGCTTATTAAAATCAGACTATAGATCTAATAAGCTTAAGGAGATTGTGGAGTCATGTGGTTTAGAAATCCTACCAACTCAAGCTACTCACTTCCTTCCAGGTTGTATACCGTCATTATTGGATCTTATGTTTGTTTCTTCAATCAGATCTGTGCATAAGTATGGACAGTGTGCAGCTGAGGCATTTTCCCATCATGACTTAATTTATCTCTCCTACTTAATCCGTCCGCCTAAATCCAAATCAAAATCTGTGCTTCATCGGAACTTCAAAGGAATTGATGTTGATCTCCTTCGAGAAGATGTGATACAAATTGATTGGTCATCCGTATTTGAAGCGGAGGTAATGGATGATAAATTAGATAAATTTAATAGTAACATTATTTGCATTTATGACAAACATGCTCCTGTGAAACCAGTTAAAATTAAACATTTACCGGCACCGTGGTTGACTGAGAATATTAAAAAAGTTATGAATAAAAGGAATCGGGCTAAAACTAGACTAAAAATTGACAGATCTGAGCACAATATCTTAAAATATAAATCCCTTAGAAATCGTTGCAATACCATGTGCAGAGATGCACAAAGGCGCTATATTCATGACTTTGTTAAGAATAGAGAGTCAACCGAAATTTGGAAATTTCTTCGTTCAGTAGGTATCGGAAAAGTTAATAACCGCTCTGTACCCATAAATACAAATTTGGATTTACTTAATCAACATTTTAATTCTTCAGCTACTAATATCAACGATAGCTACAAAAATAAAGTATTGCATGAACTTGTGTCCTTGCCTACTCCCAGTTATCAGCCATTTTTTTTCCGCGAATTAACTGATAATGAAGTTAAGAAGGCCATCTCCTCCTTCACTTCAAATGCTGTAGGAAGTGATACTGTTAGTCGTAGTATGCTTCTTCCAATACTAGATCTAATAGTTCCTGTATTAACTCATATATTTAATGTTTCCCTTTCAACTGGCGTATTTCCAAATTTATGGAAAAATGCCCTTATAATCCCGTTACCTAAAAAATCGAATCCTTGTAATTTTTCAGATTACCGGCCTATATCTATATTACCTTTTTTATCAAAAACACTAGAGAAATTAGTTTACTTTCAATTAAATGCATTTTTAAATAATCATAACCTTCTCAATCCTTTTCAGTCTGGTTTTCGGGCAGGACATAGTACGACTACAGCACTTATTAAAATCACCGATGACATTCGTAACGGCATGGATAATAAGCAGCTTACCCTTATGATTTTGCTAGATTTTAGTAATGCATTCGGTAATGTTGATTTTGATATATTGCTTGGGTTGCTTAACTCTATTAATATATCCC
The DNA here is from genome assembly GCA_018237045.1 of Emesis furor. Taxonomy (NCBI): domain Eukaryota; kingdom Metazoa; phylum Arthropoda; class Insecta; order Lepidoptera; family Riodinidae; genus Emesis; species Emesis furor. The sequence goes on from DWUJ010000006.1 coordinate 12,056, forward strand.
CTCTGGCCGTGGGATGGTTCCAGACTTACCTGCGGGGGCGTAGACAGCGCATTAGTGTTGATAAACATCTTTCAGCATGGTGTGATGTTACTGCCGGTGTTCCTCAAGGCGGTGTACTCTCACCATTACTCTTTGCAGTGTACATAAATTTACTGACATTAAAACTATCATGTAGTTATCATTTATACGCTGATGACGTTCAAATATATGTTCAAACATCTTATAATGACTTGAACAATACTATCCAAAATCTTAATCGTGATCTTCAAGAGATAGCTGAATGGTCTGAACATTACGGCATCCATATAAACCTCAATAAAACCCATGCAATTTTGTTTGGTAGTCCAGGTCTTCTTTCTAAAGTTGATATGGCTAACCTTCCACCATTACTTCTTAACAATGTTCCTATTCCTTACTGCTCTACAGTGAAAAATCTTGGAATCCTCATGGATAGTACACTGTCTTGGTCACCGCAAATATGTGAGGTGAGCAAAAGGGTCTTTGCGGCTAGCGGATCTCTAAGAAGACTACGTAATTTCTTACCTTTTTCAACTAAAATTATGTTAGCACAAAGCCTACTTTTACCGTTACTTGATTATGCTGACTCATGCTACGTGAATCTTACTGAAGGCCAACTGGATAAGCTTGAGCGCATCCAAAATTTATGCATTCGATTTATCTATGGGTTACGCAAGTACGACCACGTGTCTGAGTTTCGAGCCAAGCTCAAATGGCTTCCTATTCGTCTTCGCCGGAATTCTCATATCCTTAGATTACTCTATTGTGTGTTATATGACTCTAAATCTCCCCATTACCTTAAGGAAAAATTCACGTTTATGCATCCCCTGGACCAATGTACCCGTTCATGTAAAAAACTAATGCTTAAACTTCCGACTCATAATACAAAATATTACGGTTCATCTTTTGCTGTCATGGCCATAAAACTATGGAATTCACTACCACCTTATATTAGACTTGCGGAGAATATAACTTCATTTAACAGAATCGTGAAGGAATATTATCTGTCATCGTGTCAGAACTTATAGGTTTGTAAAAGCTTAATAAAGACTTAGTTTTCCATTATTTGTTTTTCAAATATATAAAATAATAATTATTTATTAAATACTAATTGTGCACCCAATTTACTAAGTTGCAAACTTTCCTTAGCCTTGCTGGTTGTCTGGTAGAAATCGCTCATAAGCGATAAGACCGCCCTTTTGTACAACCTTTTGTTTGCACATGTATTGTAAAATTATTTTATTATGGTGTACAATAAAGAGTTATTACTATTATTATTATGATTTGCAATGTTTACGTAGGAATCTAGGAACAACACAATGGTTTTAAGACGGTATATGGAAAAAAAGTCGACGAGTGAGCAGTAACGCTACGCGTTGTCGCTCGCTGAAACCGACGAGACACGTGGACATCAAATGTCCGGCTTATAATAAGTTCAAATTAGTTTTATGACAGTTTTTAAATCCTTGTGCAACTGAACAAAATAGACCGTTTGGTTTGTGAATGAAATAGATCGTTTGTATTGTGAATGAAATAGATCGTTTGCATTGTGTATGAAGTAGATTATTTGGTTTTGAATGAAATATACCGTTTGGTTTGTGAATGAAATAGATCGTTTGTATTATGAATGAAATAGACCGCTTGTATTGTGAATGAAATAGACCCTTTGTTTTGCGGGTCGCTTATCACTGTTATTTAATAAATTTTTATTTACTTTTCAGTATTAAATTAATAAATCTATTTATTCCATAAGTTTTTAACTATCCGTTATTGATTACAATTAATACTGCAGTTAATTCAAGTTCCTTCAGATGTATGTGTTATTTTAACATTAATATCGTCGTCATTTGATAAAATTCCATCCTCCATTTTTAAATTTATTAAAACCAACGCGTTTCAAAACGGTTTCGCGTTTCAATGCATCTTCAGTGCTAACAAATCATTATTGTTATATACGAATTTGACAATTTGGCTGACATTTGTGTGTTCTATTTATTAGTCTCC
>DWUJ010000007.1:0-13290 GCA_018237045.1 Emesis furor
AGGCGACCAAAGGTGTGTGCGTCACCAACACCGTGACGTTAACTAGGTGGTAGAGTTTTGCAACGACTCGCCCGGATCGGTACCACCGCCTTACCTATTTCTGCCACCATAACGTCAGTGCGTGCTGCTGTCGTGTTCTGGTTTGAAGGGTAGGGTAGCCGGTTCCCTAACTTTCGCAAGAGTCTTACCAACCCAGCTCAGGTTGGCAACGCACCATTACCATCTTTGGTGTTCATAGGCAACATGAATTCCTTACCATCATAGAATCCGTCTGTTTGTTTACCTTCCAATACCATTAAAAATAAATCATCCCATTTAAGTCCTGTAAATTTCAGGACAACGTAACTCTTAATTTAATCAAATATTATTTTATTTTGCAGTGGGTTCATTAGTTTGCTAGAGGCAAATCTTTCTCATTGAAAAATTATCTTTGCACAAAGATGACAGATACGGAAACTGAAGATAATTTGACAAGACATTTTTCTTTAAGTTTTAATACATCAGACGATCAGCTATCATCTGGAAATGTACAATCTGGGAAGTTATATGAACAGTTAATATTTATGTACACTTTAATAAATAACCAGACAGCTGTTTTTGATCTTGGTAAAGAAGTTAAATTTGGAGACAAATGGGATGACTTAGTTGTGAGAGAGTATGAAAGTAATTTTAAGCATTATACATTTGTTCAAATTAAACTGGTAGATTGCAACACTAATAACCCTAAGTTTATTGATTCAAATGTTTTATTGGGGAAAAGAAAAATATCTTTAAAAGAGGAAGATTTCAAATTACAAAAATATTTCAAATCCTACCTTAGGATTAAAGATCAACTAAATTCAAGTAATGATAATAGTAAAATAAAAAAATTAATTATATTCACAAATGTTCAACTCAACATAAAGGAGTTAAACAAAAAATTTGGTGATATTCATTTGAAGATGAATGAATATAACATTGTACCAAACACAAATATTAAATTTGCTGAAAACACAGATATAACTTATCAAATAACAAAAGTCAAAGATTCTTTTATTCACGAAATGAAAAGAAATTTAGAAAATGATCTTACAAGTATTGCTGTAGAGTTAGCAATATATGCTACAAATAGCAGACCAGAAACAATGACTCTTGATAAGGATTATTTGGCTTATTATCACACGTCATTAATTGATGAAAAAGTCATAGAAATTATATCACGGCAAACAGGAAATAAACTCATCAAGCGAGGAAAGTTTACACAAGATTTCATAAACAGTCAAAATCTTTCATGTAGGGCTCAAAATTTAAGAAATAAATTGACAGATATATTTAAAAAGAAAGGAATAGCTGATCAGGCATTAATAGGAAATATGGAGATTGTTGAATGGACAATATCTGATGATTTTGACAGTAGAATAACACAAGGTCATATATTTTTGCCAAATTATGACATAACTGAAAAAGACATCATTGATTTTTTTAAAGTTTTAGAATTTAGGGTAAAACAGCTTGATGTCAAAGATATTATTAACATGTTTATGAATGTGGAGATCAAGAAAACGTTCTTAGAATATTATGATACTGACCCTAAATTGGTAGAATTCCTTATTAATGAATTTGTTCAAAGTTGGAGAAGCGCAAATTCAATATCAGAGATATGGATTTTAAATAAAGAAAGATCAGAATTTGTAGAAAAATTAAAACTTAAAATTTCCAAGCCAAAAGCACTACACAAAACTCAAGAATGTCTAAAATTCTTGGTGGAGATATGTAATAAATATGATTTATACTATAAAGACACTTGTTTATTTGATAAAAAATATTTTAATTACAAGTTCTTAGCCATCATAACTGAAAGCAATATATTAACTTCAGCAAAAATGATACAAACTCTGTATAAAATGAAGTTACAACATTGTATTTTTATTGACTTGGATAAATTATTGTCACAAAAAGAGATTATTAAATTGGTAGATGCTTTCCGAAGCGATCAGATAAAATTGTTCATTATGTCTTATTCTATTGTGAAGTGTAACAGTATTTGTGAAGAACTATACACTCAGTTATCAAGAATAGTGAAAAAGAATAGGAAGAAGACAATAGTATTTATTACTTCAGCAAATGATGATCCTCTTATTAAAAAATTTTCAAATCAAATTGGATATAAGGAATATGAAGATAAGTTAATTGGCCTTCAGTATCTTAACAAAACCACAAAAATTTTAGAACAAAAAATAACTGTTCAAAACCAGGCTTTGACATTAGCTGATTTCATAGCAAATAGTCAAACAGATTATAAAGTAATAGATGCGAAAATAATAGAAGGCTTTGTTAATAATAAGCCAATTCAGATAGGTAGTAAATCATTGTCAATAAGTAACTTAGAAGGAGCCTATCTTGATCTTGCTGAAGATTTCACTTTAGATACTTTAACAAATATATTGCAATTTAAGAATTCAAATGAAATTTATTTAATTAGCAGTGCACCTCACTCTGATAACCCAATGAAAATGTTTAAATATTTAAAAGCACGAATAGTAGACATCATAGGAAAACCAAACTTCGATTTAATAGATACGTCAATAGTAATATTAAACCAAAAAGATATTATTAAACCTGTAAGTAATAATATACAAGTGTGTGATTTTATTATTAATAAGGACAAATTTAAGCAAATATGTCTTAGTAATCCTAACAGAAAAATTTATTGGATAATTGTGAAATATGATGGTGCAGCACCAAAATTAACATTGGAACAAATATATAACCCTGAATTTTACATAAAGGACAAGCGATTTAATAATGAAGTAGTGATAAATCAATGTATAAAAATGATTTTAGCAAGCAATGAACTTTCTGAATCATTTATTATAATTTTACAAAACATTGATGAGTTTGTTGACTGGTTGCAATTGGGCGAAAATGAAGATAAGAAACAATTCGAAGAAAATTGCGAAAGTTATAAGATTAAGTTTGTAACTTGTGAACATGATGGAAATGTTACTCTCGAAGACACAATTAGATATAATCTGACTCATACAGTACATGTACTTAAATTTGAACGAAATTATTTGATTTGGAGCAAAACATACGGTTCATTAGGGAGATTAATTCAATTTAGAGAGAATACATATAAAAATACCAAAGCTTTGTTAGAAGAAGATGTTTTAATTCAGGAAATTAAGGACCAAAAAGAAGTCATATTTGTTGGAGATCCAGGAACAGGCAAAAGTACTGCTTTGATCAAATTATATGAATCAAGTTACATATCTAAGTATGGTGCAGAAGAAGCATTAGTTCAGTCACATTGGTTGATTAAAATAAATCTTAGGGAACACTCACAGGCAGTTCAGAATATAAACTTAAATGCAAGCGATACTGTAACAATAACTAAAGAAGTAATGTTGTTTCTGTCTCAAGTAGATGAAAACTTAAAAAGTGATTTTGCAAAAAAATTATTAAGCATAGCTTTGGTAAGGGAAAATCTTAGGAAACCTTTGTTAATAATATTTGACGGTTTTGACGAAGTGCTGGACAAAGTGGATAGAAATAAAATAATATTTTTGTTACATGGTATAAAAAACCAAACTCAGGCCAAATTGTGGATTACTAGCCGTGTACATTTCCAACATGAATTGGAAAATGCATTATCAAAATTCGCCATAAAACTTGAAAAAATGAGTAATGACCCAATACATTCATTTGTAAAAAAGTATTTAGAAAATATTTTTTATCTGTTTTTCAATTACAACAATTTAAAAAACGAACGGAATGCCACAATTGAAATGATTAAAGATATAAAAATAAATAAATTTACCACTTCATTTACAAGTACAATACAAAACGTATTCCGAGGGGATATATCCAAGTTTATAGGTGCCCCATTACACCTCTACTTAATGTTAGGAGACACCATAAGATATTATATAAAATGGATTAATGAAGATCATAATCTACCCCCAGACTTGAGTCACTTAGGTACTGACATATGGACAGTGTATGAAAACTTTATTCAAGGAAAAAATAAAGTTTATTTTAGAAAAGCAAACATTAAAGAACAATTAAGGCAAGAACAGTATCGTGTTATTTTTGATAATTATCACAGAAATTTAGCTAAATCTTTAATGTTTAAATCAATAGTAAAAAAAGATATGGAGTATTTTAGAGACATTTTGTTTATGGCTGGAATGATTAGATCTAATGGGAGCCGCATAGAGTTCATTCACCCAACTTTTAGAGAATACTTTGCAACAAAAGAAATCCTAAACTGGTTTATTAAATGGAAGAAAGAAGTCAGCAATAACTTTATTAATTTCAATAAACAGGAATATTTACTAGAAGAAGTATTACTAAAACCAGAATTTAAGATGGTAAGATCATTTTTAAATGCGAGACTGTTAAAAGAAACATTTCAAAATATTCAATTGCAAGATATATATTATGATAAATACATTTTATCTGAAGCAGTAAGAGAAGACAATATGGGTATCTTGAAATTTATTTTAGAAAACGTTCATAAAGCAAACATTAATTCCCATTATGAAACACCTCTTTTACATGTGGCAGTTCGACATCGCAACTGGGAATTAATTAAATTTCTAATCGAAAAAAAAGTAGACATTAATTCTAAAGATAATTTTAGTTATGGTGACACTGTTTTGCATAAAACTGCTAGATTTGGTACCATCGAGATTCTTAAACACTTAATAAAGTATGGTGCAGATGTGAATGCTAAAAATACAAAGAACACATCAGTTTTACATAATGCTGTGGAATCTGAAAACTTGGAAGTGGTTAAAATCCTTATTAAAAATGGTGCTAGTGTGAACTCTATAGATGAAGATGGAAAGTCAGTTCTGCACAGAGCTGTTAGATATTGTAATCTAGAAGTAATTAAAATTTTGATTAAAGAAGGTGCAAATGTTAATGGGACTGACAATTTTGGCAAATCTATTTTGCACACTGCTTCGGAATACTCTAACTTAGAGATTGTTGAATATTTGGTAGCCACTGGAGCAAGTGTGATTTCAAAAGATAAACAAAACAAAACCATATTGCATTGTGCTGCTGCTGCAAATAAATTAGAAATAGTAAAATTTTTGGTATCAAAAAAAGCAGATGTAAATGCAATCGACTCTGATAACATATCAGTTTTGCATCGTGCCGCTAAAAGTTCGAACTTGGAAATGATTAAATTTTTAATAGATAATGGTGCAAATGCTAACGCTAAAGACAAGTATAACGAATCAGTCTTGCACAACGCTGCTGACTGTAATAAAATAGAGATCGTCGAGTTTTTAGTAGCAAACGGTACGAATGCTAATGTAAGAAATGTAAACAAAATATCAGTGCTACACCGTGCAGCCGAAACAGGTAACTTAGACATGGTAAAATTGTTAATATCCAAAGGTGCGGATATCCATGCAAAGGACAAAACAAATAAATCTATTTTGCATTGTGCTGCTGAATCTGGTAACTTTGAAATGGTTAAATTTTTAATAGAAAAAGGCATACACATTAATGAACAAGACAAAACTGGCATGTCGGCTTTGCATATTGCTGCCCAACGGAAAGATTTAAAAATAGCGAAGCTTTTGCTTGAAAAAGGTGCAAATGTTTATTGTAGAACTAATTGTGGAATGTCAGTTTTAAATAGTGCTGCTGAATACAGTATTCTGGATTTAATTCTATTCACGGCAAAGAATAAATTATCAACCCGATCTAAGAAAACTAATGAGGATTATTTAAATGATGCAACCAAAGTAGTTGAAATGCTGGTTTTGTTAGGAGCAAATGTCAATGACAAAGATGATAATGGCATATCAGCTCTACATTTGGGTGCTGAATCAAATAACTTAAATTTAGTTAAATTTTTGATTGAAAATGGCGCCGACTTTAACGCAATAGACAGAAATAAGAAATCAATTCTTCACAGTGCCATTGAATCAAACGATTTGGCAATGGTTCAATTACTTGTGGCAAGTGGTGCTGACATTAACGCAAAAGATAATAAAGGGAAATCCGTATTACATAAAGCTACTGAACTTGGTCGTTTAGATGTCGTAAAATATTTAGTAGTGAAAGGAGCAGATGTAAACACACAAGACGACGATAATAAAACTGTTCTGCATACAAAATTCCTACATTTTTCCATGCTAAAGTTTTTGATAGAAGCAGGTGCAGATGCCACAGCTCTAGACAAAAATAACAGAAGTGTTTTGCATTACGCTATACATTCTTATAACTTAGAGATACTTAAATTTTGCGTTTCAGCAGGTGCGAATGTTAATGGCAAGGACAAAGATGGTAAGTCAGTTTTGCATTTTGCTGCTGAAACTCATTACTTGGCTATGATAAAATATTTGGTAAGAGTTGGTGCAGATGTAAATGCTTTAGATAACAATAACAAATCAGTTCTGCATATTGCTCCTCATAGTGGAGATTTAGATGTCATTGATTTTCTTGTAAGGAGCCATGCAAATGTTAATGTTAGAGATAAAAATAATACATCAGTCTTACATATTGCTGCTGGCTTAGGCAACTTAGAGATCGTCCAGTTTCTAGTTTCCAAAGGTGTAGATGTTAACGCAAAAGATAAGAATGATAAATCAGTTTTGCATAGTGCTGCTGAATCTGGTAAATTGGATGTTGTTAAATTTTTGGTAGAAAAAGATGCATGTGTGAATGTTACAGATATTGAAGGTAATTCAGTATTACACATTGCTGCAAAAAACGATAATTTTGCCATAGTTCAGTTTCTATTGGAAGCAGGTGCCGATATTAAAGTTGAAGATAGATACAACAGAACAATTTTACACTATGCTGTTAATTCTTCGGACGTAAATTTAGTTAAAATTATTGTAGAAGCAGGCGCAAATGTTAATTCTAAAGATATTGATCTGAAAACCGCTCTCTATACTGCAGTTGAAAATCAAAACTTTTCATGTGTAAAATATCTTGTACAAATGGGTGCCGATGTTAATGCCCTAGATAAGAATTTAAAATCAGTTGTTCATATGGCTGCTAAGTTTGGTAACTTAGATATTGTTAAGTTTTTGATCATAAATGGTGCAGATGTAAATGCTAAAGATACGTGTAAAACTACAGTTTTACATTACGCCGTTGAATCATGTAATTTAGAGATGGTGGAATTTCTAGTTGCAAAAGGTCTAGATATTAATGCAAAAGATGAATTTGGCAGTTCAATTTTACATATTGCAACTAAATTTGAAGATTGTGCGGACATAGTTAAATTTTTAGTAGCTAAAGGTGCAGATATTAATACTAAAGACATCAATGATAGTACCATTTTACATAATGTTGCTAAATTGGGTGACTTAGAGATTGTTGAATTTTTAGTAGCAAATGGTGGAAATGTAAAAGTAAAAGACAAAGATGGAAAATCAGTTTTACAATTTGCTGAAGAATCGGCCAATTTAGACCTCATTCTATTTATTTATAAAACAGGAGGTGAAGGCTAGGGATAGTGACAATGATGTTGTGTCAATAAAATTCCAAAAGATAATTGATACGTTCGACTGTCTTTTAAAATATTACTATAATATTAATCCTTTAAATAAAATACCCATCGAATCGACATACAAAATAAAATAATTCGCGAAATGTGTACAACTTAGCAAACACAAAAGTCGAGAACGCCCTAACTATTTTTTTTTAATATTCGTTGAAAGTCCGAAAACGATTCGAAGGAGAATCAAATGTTAAAATTATAAAACTAAAACCCTAAAAAATTAGTTGTCTATTGATCATAATATAGCAACTATTCCGAGCTGTCAAACATTTGATATTTTTAAATATGTTTATAATTTGTTTTGCTTAACATTTTTTCAAATGAACGAAGTGTTTTGAGCTAATGTCTTATTATAATATTAACATGTGAAGAGAAAACTGTACAACTTTTTACAGCAATTACGAGAAGTGAGGAGTACGAAATTTGCTAAAGATAAAATTTATATAGAGGAGAAATACAGATTCTAATATTTTTGTATAATTTGTATTATAAGTACAATAACAACGAATTAGACAAGATATAGAAGAGTAACTCTCCTTCAATGACCACTTCTATTGTGGTTCCATTTACGCACACTAATTAACATCAATAACAACGAGACACTCACATTATCTAATGAATAAAACACGCACGTAATTGGTCGGTTCAAGGTTACGTTGCTGTCTCCGCCCACAGAGCGACGAGGGCTGACGTCGTCACCCGACCAGCAACGAAGCGTGGATGTTTCATGCATTATTTACTTCAGATTAGATAAATACGCATACTTACATTTATTTTTGTACGTGTTCATTTTTATTGAATTGAAATGAAAAATAGTAAAATAAAAAGAGTTCGTAAGTACTTAAATGAATATAATGAATTTTAATAGGCGCCTCTCTTTCGCTTACCATGGTACATGACTTGACTCCCATTTCACCACAATCGTCAATGGCATTACGTTTTCAAGCGACAGGACATATTACAATTAAAAAAATAATTTTCTAATGATATAGTGGCAAATATGAATGGCATTTGCAACGAACTAGATAAGAAATGGAAACGTAATTCTCTTACAAAGTTTGGTAAAATATGGTTTCAAACTCACATTACTTATCGCATAATACGAACACGACTTGCACGCACATAAATACCAAATACTTAGCTAAATTTAATCACCTCAAATGAATTCGTCTAACATTATATTTTCTAACATTATTTCCTTTTTACCAATAACACTGTTACTATCTTCAACTTTAATTAGTTTCTCTAAATTTTCATTCAGTAGCTCCGGGATTTTCATATAAATATATTCATTCAAGTCTCCATTCAGATATGGTAGTTAGGTAACCATGTCAGTTACATATAGCTGCCAGGACGGCAGGACTAGATGTGCATGAAGGTGATGATCTTCAAGAAAAAGTCGGAATAGTTTTATGTGTTATAATATACTGTTACAAAACAGAATAATTCAAATTTCGCGAGTCGTTTTTACTATTTAATTTTATTACATTCCTCGGAAAATCACCAATTTATTTAACTTTTGCCTGTTGGAATTTAATATGGAATCATTTTTTGCTATGTAATGCAAACGAACCCTTAAAAATTCTTCGATAACTGCTCTGATGAATAAAATGTTATGGCAGCTACTGTCGCTGTCATGACTCTGTCGAATAGGATTCAAAATATCCAGCCTTTCCACAATTTTTGAAAAGCATTGACTTGCCAGGACACGCAGATTGTTAGCTCTGGTCAAACTTTTTTCATGCTTAGTTATCTTTAAAAGTTGCCTAAGTAGTGTCTCGGACGCCAAACAAATTTTAAACGTCATAACAGATGGATAAATTAATCCTCCGTTATCTTTTAAAGATATTAATTTGTGAAAGTATAGTTTTGTATCGGCTTGTAACAATTTTAGACAATTATGACATTCTAATTTTGCCTGCATTTTTCTCGCTACAAACCCTCCAATGTATCCAACTATCTGTTCTACTAATTCCGGTAATAAACGATTGACGTCTAATGTTTGCGACAGCACCAAACAGTTATCCGCTTCTGTGTTAAATTTTTGACTTATCATTAAGTCATTATCTTGAAATTTATGTCTGAATCCGGGTGTAGTTTTATTAATTGCGGAACTACAATTTAAAATGGGGATGTCTTCCAAAGGGATACAGTTTCCCGTGAATTTAGAACGAAGTTCCAAATTGAGGAGTGTTTTTTTGTAGATGCCCATAAACTGGCGTGCATTCGGATTATTATTGCAACGACCATGATTACGGATTACGCCAAAAAACAACTCAAGATGATCTTGACTGAATTTATATGGCAATATAAAATCCAATACTTTTCGTTTCTCAACCAGTTCAGTGAATAACATTTTAAAGCTTAAAATGCATATCATAAGTCCAAGGAAGCCTGTTTTGGACTGAGTGTCTATTAAAAGTTTTTGGGTATTATAAAACTCAGTCACCTTTTGCCCATTTACTTTTCGAGTTTTTTTATTCTGAACATTTACCTCCAGTAGACGTAAATATTCAAAACAACTGTCAAGGAATTGGAGCGCATCTTTATTATCGATTTTTATGGGTCGTTTAAAATTGAACCCGTTTAATGACCTCGTATTCAAGACATCAAAAAGATTATTAATCATGTATATAAAATTAATAGTCGCTTCGGCGTCTTGAAATTCAGGCAAATGCATGTCATTTTTGCAAAACTTGAGTGAAGTTGCAACACTGTTGCTCATGGTTTGCGTAGCCAACTTTACGTTCATAATATTGTTACGAAATTCTAAATGTTTCTGTGAAATTTTGTTACCTATGTGTAGCCCAATATTATCCTGGATGTTTTTTAAACTTTTTAAATGCTTCCATTCTACTTTAAATCCATCTTTGTCAATTAATGTTTTTTTGGCTTCAAAAACATTTCGGACTAATTTAACCATATGACATGGATCCAAAATGACAACAACTGGCTTTTGTGTTATTGGATGGTCAAAAAACGTTTTCATGTTATTAGTGGCAAAGTCACATCCCAGAAGTTTAGCTGTGGCAAAGTTGGAAGCACAACCATCAAAAGTAAGGCTAACAACTTCAGCTCCTACTTCGTGACATTTTGTGAGGCACATTTGAATAATGTTACGGCGTTGTTCTGCTGCCAAACCGTTAATAAAAAAATAGCCTAAAGGCAATTTAAAAGAGTCGTTCAACGATACCAACATTAAGACATATGCCTGTGTTGCTATTTCTTCTGGGGGGCCATATGTTACAAGACCATCGATATCTTGACCGTTGAAAATCTTCTGTTGTCTAATGGCCATTTCATCTACCACTAGACAGGCTAGATATTTTTCACTTTGGCTGAATTTAGCTTTTAATGCTCTAAAAGATTCATCAGTGAAACCAGGCTTTCCGTCAATAGACTGGTACCATTTGGAAATTGTTGTTGGATGAGGCAGACATGACAGTAGTTGACTTCTTATATATTTGTATGCTGCAGGTGAATAATAGTTAACAGTCAATGCAAATTTTTTAATAGCTGGTGTAAACTTAACTATGCTTCGGCCACTTTTAGATGACTTTTTGTGAAGAGTGCTAACTATATCATTTGCAAAGCCACTAAGAGCAATATGAAAAGTAGAATCCCCAAATCCTTTATTTTTTAAAGATGCGACGATATCTTTCAATGTTAAATTACGTTTTAACAACCTTTTATTTTTTCTTTGCAATTTTTTAATTTTTATATGTCTTCTCTCAGCCAATAATGTCTTTTTTCTCAACTGCTGTTTAAGATAGTGCTTTTTCGGAGTATTAAACACAGACTCGATTTCTGAAGATGGGATATTTAAGGGAGTATTGCATAACGCTCTTATCTTTTCGGATTCAACGTCATCTGCAATATCAGAATCTTGTTGTATTTTCAGTAGTTTATTTGGTTCTGAGTCATCATCATCCAGTACACTTATGGCCTGAAATTTTTATATAAGAGGTAAGTAAAAGCAATACAATATGGATAATTAAAAATTATATATAACTATACATTTACATAAAAATATTATTTGACATTTTTGCGTTCACCTGTTTACGTTTTTGTCCTGGTTTATTAATTTCATTAATATCCCGATTTTCAAAAGTCGCTAAATTTGCATAATCTTGTACATGTACTTTGGAGTGATTCGCCTAGAAAATGCAATAAAATATTTAAAATATGTAATATATGCATAATTAATTAAAAAAAGGCGAACTAAATTCCAAATTTATTCTGTAAAATATTAACTTACATTTTTAAAGTGACTTTCAATAATGCTCTCATTTGACGTTGTTGCTTTTGAAGCCGATACGGGAATTCCCTCCTGAAAACGTATCTAAAATGTGTTAAGTATTCCATTAGAAAGACTATCTACAATTTTAACTATATAGTTTATGTAAAAAATATTCTATTACAGTCTGATTTTGGCTCTTCTGGATAGAAGAAGACGTTTCTTCTTGTTCTTGAGAATGCGAGGCATTATTTCTAACCATCTGTGACAAAAAAATATATTTTACTTAATAATATGGAAGACATTTTTACAAAACAGACAAGTTACATAGGTACATAATATATAAGTAATACATCACATGTATTAGGTTAAAAAATAAAAAAATAAAAAGAATTGTGCAATTCACACGTGGTAGAAGTGAAAACTTGAAAAATGTTTGGCTTCAAGATAGTGAGACGAATGTTAAATCACTTAGAATTACCGGCATTATATAATCATTTAAAGAATCATCAAAAACTCATCAAAAACGCCAAAAATGTATAATAAATATACGTATACAACACATATGCGCTTTTTCGTTTCATCGACTTTTAAATGCAATGCTAAAGAAGATTTTACTTTAAAAAGTACTAACCGTACAAAAACCGTAAAAATAGGCACAGAGGATTTTTTCAACATACAATTGCCTGTCCGTGACAAATAAATGTCTTCATCCCCGAAATGGATGGAACATACTCGACTAGCATTGGTTGGTAACCAGTCATCTTGCCTTCTTTCTAAGCGAACTTCTTTTATCCACTGTAAACGCCGAATTTCGTTTTTGGGGAAACTAAAAGTAAATGATTTTATTATTTTTATGATAAGAAACATAAATAGGAAATCAAAATACTCAAAAATTTTGTATTCAATGTACATTGTTATAATACAATATTTTAGTATATAAAATTGACTGGCTACTGATTGCATAATACTGAACACAAAATTTATATGGCGGATTTTGAGGCGTGATAAAAATACTAAATAATTAACTTACCCGTGATAACTTATTCCAGTTTTCTTTTTACTTCCTTCTTTTCGTCGTTTACACCATTTCACAACACAAGAAGTCATTTTTTTATCCTTAAATAACAATTTATATACCCTTTGAAGTAGCACGGGCATACGTGCGTCTGTCACAGAGACTGCGTCAGACTGAAAGACACATTGATTGTACTTTTTTAGCCCCACCCACTTGATTGGGGTTTGCGTGGGACCGTTTTTGAGCGCCGGTTCGTATTCTATATCTTGTCTTATTCATTGGTTATACTGCAGGATATAGCTAGTAAATTTTTGGTGAATGTTTATCAAAACTATTAAGTATTTGTGTACTAAACAACTTTTATAATATAACTTTATGTTAAAGGTAAAAATATAAAAATAAAGAGACTGATAAAAAAACTGGACATACAAAATTTTTAATATTACCTGTAATGTTGATTACAGGTAACTACTATAATTGCTATTACTGTTATTTACATGTGTGTATATCTTGTGTCTTTTT
>DWUJ010000008.1:0-13098 GCA_018237045.1 Emesis furor
GGCGTTACTTTGCGGAAATCCATAATTTATTGGAATTGGTAAATTAATCAATTTCACTTCTAGACTGTTCAGTCGATATAAATAGCAACCACAAATTCATCATGTCTAATATTCTATTTTGTTGCCGACTCTTTGTACATTAATAATCATAGCTAACAACAACAATTTAGTTTTGTTTATTTAATAATGGAATAATTAAGTTTTAAGTTAAGATGTAGGTACTATGTACCTACATCTCAACTTAATGTAAGTCTCTTTTGTTAACCATTAATTTGTTTTAAATAGCAAAACAGGTTGGTTGATTTACTAAAAATATGTAACTCTACATACACAGTGACAATAATGTGTATAGGGATAGTAAAAATATGTGTATAAGTATGTATTAAAGTGCTTTATGCTTAGCTACAAGTGCTTAATGTATTATTTTAAATAAGAACTGCACCAAGTGTCGACGACTGAGACTAAAATGTACCATTTGTTACCTTTTTATGTACCATTCTTTCAAGAGATTACAATTTCTAGTAGAAATAATTATGTTTTTTATATAACATTAGACAGCGAACAAGCACACGGGTCTCCTGGTGGTAAGGGACAACCGTGGCCTATAGACACCATAGATGTTATAGGTGCGTCGCTGTCCTGTGGCCGGCCTGTTTTCCCCGTGTTGGTCTGAACTTGTACAGTTTCACAATTAGTTGTAGTTCACAAAAGTAGTGATATTAAATTTAACAACCCATTAGTTTTTCAGTGGAGATGTAAAGTTATCTTTAAAAAAATTAGGTTATTTTTAGTTAAGCTGTACAAAATTTATAGCATGCTTTTGCTTTTAATTTTTTTGAGGGAAGGTCTTATTTATTAAATCTCCCAATGTAAGTTTTTTGTCGGAGATGTAAAGTTAAAAAGAACTTTTGATCGTTTTTAGCTTAGGGGTGTAATTTTTTACCATAAAGTGTAAACTTTTTACCCCACAAATTTTACATTCCAAAGATCTATCTATATAAAATCTACTTGAAAATTTTCAATATGCAGAAAATTGTTTTTTTTTTTTAGAAAAAAAGATAAGGTTTTATTTTTTCATTTCAGGAAAAAATCTTTCTATGTTTAAATAATTACAACAGAAATAATTTAAAGCATATTGCGATACTGAAACACATTTAAGTAAGCTATTTCTAATTCATAAGTAATTAAATCCATACAGAAAAACTCATGCATTATTTATTGTCATTGAGCCAAAATGAAACGTCAAACTTGCGATTGTAGCTTATGTTTGTTTTGATTGATGTTGAATTAAAATATTGTATGTACCTTTTATTAACTGTAGTTTTTTTGACCTAAGTAAACTAGTAAAATTCATGACAAATCCAAATCAGAGCCGTCCTAGTTGCACATTGTCTTGTTTGGCCTACCCTTTAGAGTGTTTTTAGAAATTGCAGAGGAAAACACTCCAGTTAGATTCAGATGCTAGTAAATTAAGTACCAATGAACTATAGACTACATTATTTATATCAGTTGTTTAAGTGATATTGTACGGATCTGTTCAATTTTTTGTAGTGTGAATGTTAAACACGGATTCATTAAATATTACCGATTACAGAATTCGGTGATATAGAAAGTAAGTGTTAACTGATACCGCCTTTTTAAATTAATTTCGAAAGATTTTCTAGTAAAACAAGACATTCTCTTAAAACAAACTTAAATAGGTATTAAAAAGATGAATGTGTCTGAGGCTTTCTTTAATAAGTGAGAATAACGTAACGATAAAAGCAAATCATATATAGAAAACAAAATAATATATGGTTAAAGATACATAAGTGATTTAATTTACACTTCTCAATAATAGTGAAATAAAAGTAAAACCAAATTATAAAATTAAATTGAACATTTTGAGAACTCCTTTGTGCCGTACTGTTTTTTGTTTAAATGTGTCACTTTTGAAGCATTCCTATTGATATCAGGAATATAATTAAAGCAGATGAAATAAATCAAGAAAATACATAATCTGATGTTAGTAACATCTTCCTTTTCATAAAAGAATGATACATTATTTAGTAATTTAAACTTGAATTTATTTAAACACTAATCTATCTAATCTATCTAACTTATTAATTTAGATATTATGAGACGAATCTAATAAGTCAAATTTTCATGACTTAAATACTAATTAATATATAGCTCATATTGATAAAATACAAAACCCGCTGGGAGCTTGATCTGTACACCACTTAACATTTTAAATGACACACTTGGACTTTTCTTTCCTTTTCTTTCTCTTTGTTAATCTTTTCCTTGTATGGTTTTCTAGCTCTTGGGAGTTTCGTTATTAATACCTTGACTATGCTGGCATAAACTAATTTTGTCTATTTCTTCTTCTAAAATCTTTGCAGGTAGCCGATTTGAAGTAGGAGTTTTCTTATAAAAAACTTTATCACCTTCCTCCAATCTGGGTAAGCATTTTGATTTACTGTTATTGTGTTGTTTCTTTAATATAATTTCATTTTTATTATTGAAATAGTCCTCATACTTTATTATTTTTGGCTTCAAATGTTCTTTTACTGCAGGTAATTATGTCCTTAATTTTCAAAACATGAGGAGTTCTGATGGGGCAGGTAAATTTCCTCTGGATATAGTCCTGTATTGAAGAAGTGCCAAATGGGGATTTGATCATGAATGAAAACATTTAGTAAGTATGTTTTTGAATATCTTTATTCTTAACTCTTTCAATCCATTGGAACAAGGTAAGTATGAACTTGAGGTGACATAATGGACATTTCATTTGTTTAAAAAATATTTGAATTCTTTAGAGTTAAATGGTGATCCAGTTATCTCAAAAAAAACTTCTGCTGGAATTCCACATTGACTAATATTTAATCAAAGCTTTAGCACTTGTAGAACATATACTAGAGTATTCATTATTTAAGAGTTGGTTAGATGTAAATGTAATAAAAAATGTTTTTCCCTTATGCAGGCAACAGTAAAACATAAAAGTTAATAAGTTACATACATGTTATTTTAAATGACAATGTTTATATTAGTTATTTTTAAGTTGTCTATATTGCCGAGAGAGTGAAAGTTTGAATATATATGTTGGTAGTATTGCCTTGTAAACTTTCTTTCATTTGTTCATTCACTTGCTCTCTTGCTCTCTGGTTGCTGAAGTGTAGATGTAACTCAGATTGAGAAAGTAAAATAAATTTCAAGTTGGTTAAAATATTTGTTTTCATTTATTTATTTATTAAAACAACATCAATATATAAGTGGAGAACTAATCTTAAAATTCATGAATCAAATTCATGACAATCACATTTCACAATTTTAAATTCGATTTTATATATCATGTAAAATTAAAGGCCAAAAAAAATAGCTTACAGTCCACTATGATGAGCATTATGTCTTCTTTCAAATACTAGGCCTCTATACATTTGGTATATGTAATTAGACTGATATGTATGAATAAAAAATCACCAAACATTTCAGAAGAACCATTCCAATATGGCATGGTTGACTGACTTTTACTTGGTTGTTGGCCATCCCTTTATGGAGTACTATTTTTTATCTTCTTTTGTGATTCATAAGCTGTAACAGCTTCAGCAAGTCAATGCATATATATTTTTTAACAAGTTGACATGTAGAGTCACATCTATGTTTAATTCATTGTTAGTACTCTCTGGTAAAAGGGCATGAGACAGTCAGCAATGTACATTTGAAGTCTGATTTTTACTCTACATGAAGATCTTGACTGTATTCTGAACATCAGTCTTGAAGGCGAGCTGGTGCTTCTATTAAGGGCTTTTCAAAAAATGTACTCAATACACGATTATCTGTTTCAACAACCACTCCTTGACTATCATTTATTGATGGTATTTAATGTAACCAAAGGCACATACTTCTTTCACTATTTAAGCTTCTTTCTTGGCTTAACATGTGAGTTTTAGATGCATATGAAATTGGCTGTTTTTTATGAAGTTATAATGCTTCAATTGCACAGTGATGCATTTACTGTTTAGTCATCAAAATTTAACCTAAAAATACACTAAAGCTAATTAAAAAACAATTGCCTCTGACAAAAAATTAACAGGGGATTATCGGTAGACTCCTAAATCTTTACTTTCTGAAGCAGAACATTTATCACAATGAACTAATTTAAATTTTAAGGGTCAAAACTCCGGCAAAAGACAGTAATAGGGAGTTCTTAGATATTGAAAAGCTCCAATACCATCAACTTTCCTCTAAGTACCATATTAACGACATTGTTTCAAAAATATACTTATTCAACAGCTCATATTTTCAGAAAAAGTTATTTGTTTTAAAAAAAATAAAAAACTAGGTATCTCCGCAAGCAAATGAAAAGTAACTCCTACTACGCCCGTTTTTGATGACGAAAACCTTTTAAAACAATATAGAAGACAATTTGGAAAATAATTTAAATGACATACCATCTTCGACACCTTCCAATTCCGGTTTTATTTCCTTTTTATTGATAAAATCACTATCCAATATAAGTTCAGAAGTACATTTAAAGAGTGAAGTATCTGGTTCTTCTTTTATTTTTATGTCTGAAGTCATTTTTAAGTTTAAACTTCCAGTTTATAAATGAACATATGGTTACGTCGTTTCCAATTTATTGTAGATTCGACAATTTAGAAGATTCTTCAATATAAGATTAATTTTACTTATTAAAGCAAAAGAGATGATCCCGTTTTATAAAATTGGATTACAATTTGCCTTTCCGCAGGTAGTACCTACGTATAATTGGAGACTCACAGCAACAATCCAAATAACACTATTCCTCGTTACTTATCACTCGTATCAAGTATGAAGCTTGGTCAAGAAATTTTATACGATTTCCATAAAATCAAAGAAAAACTGTGCTACTGACGAAGTTTGTAAAATTAAATAAAATAATCATAAACTACAATACTTTCTGATTTGTACATATTAGTGACATTTGACATGTTTAGACACCATAACCACAGACTAGTAACAGTTAACCATAACTTTTTGTATGTACCACAGACAGACTAGGTGTCATAAACAATCACTTAAACACTAAATTGATACACATTTAGGTAATGAAAGCCATCGATATTTTGTAGTTGATTACGACACCTGCAAGGAATAACATTGTAACTCATATTTTGCAATTATAGAAGAGAGCGCATCAAAGATTTAAAAAATTCTCGCAGTTTTGTTTTAAGTCTTAAAGCTTTGAAACTTTGAAATTTTACATCAACAGGGAGAAAACTACACTTGCGTATAGTATTGGATTAATATTTACGTATATTTTAAGTATTTTCGTGAGTTATGATGATATTCCAAAAATTAAAAATGATAAAATGACATTGTAACTCAGACATACAATTGCATAAAGTACGATAATAAGTACTTCATAAAAGAAAATAAATGTATGTCTGAGATACAATTTAAAAAATGTACTGCTATGAGTATTGGACTTAACATACAAATAAAAAATGCAGAGTAATTAGTTTTGAATATGCTTTATTGTTATATATTGTAGCAGTCAAGTTAGTTTTAAACCTACAATACAAAAATATCCATAATATTTTTAATATTTAACTAAAAATAACAACAATGTTTTCGTTATCTATAACTTTGTCTTTAATAATAATATAATTTCATACAAAAACTTAACTGGATCAATAAAATGTACAATGCCACCAACTAGTGCATTTGAAAAGAAAAAAAAACAAAACGTGCCCTCGTGTTGGCCATCTGTCTTTCCTAGCAAGCAGCTCGTAAAAGACGAGCGAAGGTTAAACTCGTCTTCACCATCGTGACAACTAGGTGGTAGAGTTCTGCGACAACTCGCTCGGGAATTTATGAAAGGTACCACCGCCTTACCTATTATTCCTGCCATTATAATTAGTGCTCGCTACTGTCGTGTTTCGGTTGTAGAGTAATGTAGCCGACAATCTTACTCATAAGACGTAATATTCCTGCCTTAAGGATGGCAACGCACCAGTAACATACTTAGTGTCTATATTCGACGAACATCTCTTACTATCAGGAGATCCGCCTGCTTGTTTGCTTTCCTATGTTACAAAAAATAACATGCAAGTTATTCAAATAACTAAAAAGTCCAAGATCGTCAGATGTTGACGTTATTGTATGAAAATTAGATAACAGTATCCATTGGCAAACCGGCCTAAATACCTAACAAATGTCTGGCGGCCGCAAGTTCTTGCTCAGTAACAATTTTGGATAGCAAAATTAAATCTAATAAATATAACAATAATAAAAATCCTTCTAAAACAAACATAGTTTAAGCAATTACAATCACAGCTTTAAGTCAGTATTATCAAACATTATTTAACAATGTTTTTAATCGGAATCAGACGCATTATTTGGCTGAGTAGAATTAAAATGTGGTAAATTTATGTAACAATCATGATAAAATGTTGGTATAGCATTGCTTTTGCATAAGCTCATTAAGTCTGCGTGCTTGGCTGTAGCTAAAGGCAAAGCCACATTATAAGCCTTTGAAATGTTGGTTGGCAGCTCTAGTTCAATATTTTGAAATCTCTTAGCAGCACGACGAGTAACTGCCCGAAGTGAAACTGTGCTATGTTGTGCTACATCTATAGTCATTTCACAGTCTGTCAGATAATCATATTTGGTAAGTGACAGATAAAAAGGAGATGCATAATTTTGCTCCAGGAGACTTTCAGATTGTTGGTATCGTATTCCCAATTATTATAACACGGCAAAATCTGTTTAAAATCCAATATAGTATATTGATTTACTTCCTTGACTATATAAGGCTCACCATTAGATTTTGCACATCTTTAACCCATTGCTGAGGAACATAAATAATTTTATTCTTTTTTCGCCTATCAATAAGTGCATGCATGGCATCACACTAAGACTGCAAATGTCCAAATTCAAAAAAGTGGTGATTTAATGTAATATAAATATAGTAAACAAATTATTTGCTTGTGGCACGGGTGTTAATCAACGATACTAATACATACAAATAAATATATAAATACTGTATTTAAATATAAAAAAATGTATTTAATAAACACCCAAACCCAGAAATACAAACATCTATGCTCGTCACACAAACGCTTGTCCCTGCCGCGAATCAGCGTCCTCAGGGTAACGCTAACCACTCGATCAATGATTTAAATTTATACTGAATTTTGTACTAGCATATGCATACATTGCGAATACTGTTCTATTTTTATTCTGACCAGCGCAGCTATCAGAATAAAAATTAAACTCCTTGTACCCTTCCTGAACCTCGGTTTCAATAAAGTCGAATACAAAACTACTTTTTCGTTCGACCCTTTGCGTCCGATCGTCTCATCCCACAAGTAGCAATATATTTTATGTTCACCTAAATCATACATCATGAAGTTGTAACAAGCGAGTTTTCTTTTGTAATAAAAGACAGATACCTCTGACTGAGGTTATTCAAAATTTTCTGTAAGTCATAACAAACTGTTACTACGAAATCAGATTGCTCAGCTCGCTGTTTGTCGCTATCTTTTAAAGTCCTAACCACATTTTTATTGCCAACTCAAAATCGCACCGTGGACATTGATCTTCTTCAGGCTTATTGAAATCTGTATTAAATTCTGTTTTAAATATTTCCCTGTACTGTTTGTTTGGTAGCTTGTAAACGATACTTTCATCGTAAGTCAATGAAATATGTACAGAATGTGTACCTAAATTGCAAATTATTGCGGGGAAAATAATTATTGTAACTTACATTACAATGATTTGATTGTATTTTTATTTACTATGTAAGAATGAAATTGTTGTATTGAAAATTACGATGTAAGCTTATTTATTAGGGAATAATAATTACGAAGAACAAGAGTGTATCTTGCATTACAATGTTATATTAATAACTAGCTGGTGCCCGCAGCTTCGCCCGCGTAATAACGATATACGGGTGAACCCGAGGGAATTTGCTAGTCAATTATACATATAAACCTTCCTCTTGAATTACTTTATCTGTTAAAAAATACCGCATCAAAATCCGTTGCGTAGTTTTAAAGATTTAAGCATACATAGGGAAAAGGGGACAGAAAAAGCAACTTTATTTTATACTATGTAATGATGATGCCGAGCTTATACAATTGTGACGATGACGTGTAACTAAATATACCATTTTATTAATTTCAGTTGACACTCACTTAAAATGTTTTTACACTATTTAAATCTTTATTTAAAGGAATTTAGCCGCTGGAGTGAGCGCAAAAAAATTCTACATATTTCGTACAGCAAGAATATGATCGTAACTCAAACTTGCTTAAAACTGAGTTACGATGTTTTTCCTTGCAGGTGTCGATTAAATGACCGCTATGGAAAAAAAAAACAAAAAAAACGAGAAGAGTCTTAAGTAATTAGAGAGAAGTTCCTTTCGTCATATATTATGTAGTAATAAGCAACTAACAGAAAAATTGCATGTAAATCTACAGTTCATCCATTTGTCCTGCTAAGCACATATATTTACAAACAATCTGCCGACAATTAGACCCTTTAAGACTACGTACATTTTTACTCTTTCGTTGCTCAGTCTTTAACGAATTAACTGTGCTACACTAATACTTAACAATATTAAACACTTCTGTGTAGTTGCTATCCTCAACGTTACTGCACGATAGAGATAAATAATAAAATTAATTTTAATTTAAGATTTCTTGATTATTCCATCAGCGCAGTCTGTCAAAAGTAGTGGTATTGTGATGTCTCGCTAGTGTTCTGTAGCACCAGTTTGCCTATCCCTGCCACCATAAAGACGCTGCTTTCGTTGTCCTGTTTCGATTGGAGGGTAAGATCGCCGGTATACTCTAACATGAGACTTAAGACCCCAGCCTCAAGACAACAACGCCTCTGCAAAATCTTTGGTGTTGTAGATGTCTATATGCGGCGGCTATCTCTGACCACCAGCAGTGCGATCTGCTTGTTTGTAGCAAGAGGGAATCGAGAGCCAAGCATTGCAATTCTTACACACACCTCGCTTCCTTCTCATACGTCGCTCTTTTTACATACATATTATCAAAATGTCATCTGGGTCTCTCCGGGTTCACTTTCTTTAAATTTTCTATCTCTCTTTTTCTTTCTCTCTGATTGGACAAAGTTTAAAAAAACAAGGAAAAAGGTTTTTAATACAGTTTATTGTAAAAAAATATAAAAAATCACCAATTAAAAAAGCAAAAAGTTTTACACTACACTTTATTTACCAAAAAAAAGTAAATAAACAAACAACACACAACACAATTTACATAATATGATACAAGACATTATACATTGCAAATAATCACATACCATAAATTTCAGTTTAGATAATAGATACAAGTGGTTCTTGAGCGACATTATACATTGCAAATAAAAACATACTTTTAATAAAATGGAAACAAAGAAGTTATTAAAATATTTAAAAAAAACAATAAAATAAATAATATATATTAATAATAAGAAAAGAAAACCTAACTAGAAAATCTAGATAACCCGTCAAAGAGTTATTCTAAGCTATGTGTCGGGGAATGCAATGCATGAAAAGGACCAGGATATCAAAGGTCATATACAATATATATAGTGCCGACGAGCATATCAACATGGAGATTGAATATCACGAAGTAGAGGAACTGCGCCCAGAACTCATTTACCTAGTGCCAAATAGTACTTATCAGTAATATCTGATTTACTGATAAGAACAAGACGACACTCGCTCGTCGAAGGTAAGCGATTGTTTGAAAACAATAAATGTAAATTGTAAGATCTCCAAATCTCACTTTCTCACACCATTCACAGGTAAAATGGTTCACTCGTTGCGTGTCCGTTTCCGCTCCCGTTTATTTTGTCCTTTGAGTTTGCTGAGAGAGTGCCACTCTTCCCAACAATTCTCAAAGCACAAAAATACATCACAGTTCACGCATTTAAGATGAACCAATTTATTAATGTCTTGCCGAAAGCAAATAACACAACGCTTTCGTGACTTATTGCCACTCACGTATGTTGGCACGTGCACAACATCACGCCTCAGTCTCATGAGTTGCCCTACTGGCTGACTTATCTGAACTAAATTGGGGCGGTGCGCATTTACTAAAGATAGAGCCAACTTGTAGCGGAACTCACGATGCGTCAAAGGAATCTTTTTACGACGTCTCAACGAGTTGCCATACATCACGAAAGCGTTGTGGATACTCACGTTCAGCAGCCTCTTAAACATCTTCACATACCATTTGAGTCCTCTCTTTCGCTCCAACAAATACATCGAGAGCTTTTGATCTTTTAGATCAACCCCTCCCATTGTATTGTTGTAATCTCTCACGCACACCGGTTTCACTAACACTTTCCCTGCCTTCGATCCAGTATAAGTCTCGTCAGTGTGATAGGTTGATATCATAGTCACCACCTTGACGTCTTTCCATGCAATGATGGAAACATCGCCACTATGGCGAGCTATGATAGTACCCTTAGCCACATTTTCCGGGATTGTACTGATGTCACGAGGCACATGCTTACGATTCGCACGTAATGTTCCCATGCAATCGAAACCCAAAGATTTCAAGTACCTTGCTAACGAAGGGGAATTATAAAAATTATCCATCGTTACGCAATGGCCTCGTTGCTCCAAGTCCTTCAACAGACCGAGAACTATCTGAGTTGTCTTGCCGCCCAAATCAGCACTAGGTATGACATCAGCCCCGCTGTTGCCTGAGTTTTTACCAACGTATATGGTAAACTTATAGAGATAGCCCGTGTGTGATTCGCAAAGCTCATATGATTTGACGCCAATACGAGCCGCTTTTGACCTTATTGCTTGGACAAAGGACAAGCGGCCCTTGAATAAGGTCAAAGACTCGTCTATACAAATTTCTCTCCGCAAATTGTAGAGAGAAGAAAATTTGGAGTTGAGATGCGTAATCACTGGCTCTAATTTCGCTAATTTTTTTGAGTAAACCTCTACACGCTGTCGATAATTCTGACTCAAGTCAGAGTTATCGACGAAATGTAGAAATTTACTCAATAAAAGATAGCGATTATATGACATAAGTTCCTTGAATCTGGGCATTTCAAGGATATCATTTGCCTTCCAATATTCATGTTGCGATGTAAAGACAGCAATGCCCATATATATATAGACAGCAAATAAAACCGCTATTTCGTCTGCATCAGTGTCGCGCCACTGATGTACACGAGATGTCGGTTTCAATGTACCTTGGGCCTTCATAGCCTCGATCATTTGTTTGGCATATCGATTAGTTTCATTAGCGATGTGCTCCATGATGTCTTTATTCCAGATATCCATAAAGGCATCATAAGGTTCATCGTAGTCTCTGATCGCACCCGGAGTTGGTCCTGAAAAATCTTCAGGAACGCCCCCAAATGTATCAAAGTCTTGTGACCAATTAAAAATATTCGAAACACCAGGCAAATTTTCAGCTTCTTCATCCATTGCATTCTCCACAACTCGAATAAACTCTAGTTCAGGCTGATCTAGATCCTCGTCATCAGGTATGTTACGTCCTCCACCACCAAAAGCAGTGGTTTCTATAGTAAGTGGGTCGAACTCGTCGTCGTACTCACTATCTAAATCACTGCCTTCGTTCTTACGCCCAGTCACCGGCTTCGATGCCTCGCCCCCCAGTCCCGACGTTGAAGGACGAGCATCGGCATCTACGGAGGATACCTTAAGGTTGCCCTGGGTATTACTAGGCTGGTTAGCACTAGCAATAACTAAGACGCCCTCAACGCCCTCCGCAGAGGTTATGGGCGAAAGTGGATTCGGAGCACAACATTTCTGACCCTGTTCCACGCCCTGAAGCCACCGCTGCAAGTGCCGCGGCGCACTTGACAAGGTTTCTTGAACCTCCTCGTCAGACATATCCATTGCCTCTAATCGCTCAAGTGCGTTAGTACTGTAAATAAAAAATCTTTTGTAAGCACGATCGGCCTCCTTTTCGATATCTGCCGCCGGCAGATACAAAAGATTAGTCACATTGAGAACCCTCCTCCCTTTTCGAAAGTCGGTTAAGCAATTTACCCTCTCAGACAATGAAAATATATAACATTGTCAAAATGTCAAAATTGTCAAGTGCAAGTTTTAATAGAAAATTATTAGTAATTTAATTTAAATTACAGAAAATAGATGATAATTGACGAATGTTATCATTGTTTTATAATTAAATTAATTTCGTGTAAAGGTTCAAACAAAATGTATTGAAGAGAAAAGTATAAAAAATGAGTTCTAAACCACAAATATATCATGAAAACAAATTAAAGAGCTGTGTGCCTTACATGCGCTCAATAATTTATTTCAGACAAGAAATACATTTTCCAAGTCAGTCGCTTTGTGTAAAAACTGGCGCCCTTGTCAATTACCCTAGATTAGGTAGCCGCGCCCAATTACATTTTGATTTATAGAAATGGGAAAAGGCTAGGAAGAAGAAGAAGACAAATAGCCAACTTGTTGTTGTAATCTCAGGTACTAAATGTGTTCTGGAAAGCTGAATGTAAAATCAATTGACCGACCTGGGATTTGAACCCAGAACTCAAGCGTCTATACCGAATATGCAAATCTAGAAATAGAAACATTATTGTCCTATGTATACCTGAGCCCGATCGATTGCGTAGTCAAATAAAGAATAAAAAGTTTTTAAAATAATTATGTTATAACTTAAAACTAATTACTTTTGTACCGGGCAATTTCCGACAATATGTACTAGTAGGTATTTACCTAGGCCCATTATTTACTGTTCATTATTTATAAAACATCCTAAATATTTAAAATTACAAAAAAACTTACGAACAAGGTACGTGAAAAATAACATCTTTCTCAAAAAATTCACAAGTCAATGCTTGCAGTGCGGTTTTTGCAAATTATTTATAGTTTGGTTTCTAATTGAACAATTATCCGTATAATTGAATTACTCTGAATCTGTAATAATTGATTAATATAGAAAATTTCTACGAACATTGTACAAACGGATGAACGAAGGGCCTTAGAACATACGGAACGTAATTTTGAGCATCGATGTTTCCAAATACAAAGACGAGTTTATTTCGTCTGTTTGCCATATACCCGTGCAAAGCACAACTGATAATCGGCTGAATAAATATGTA
>DWUJ010000009.1:0-12423 GCA_018237045.1 Emesis furor
GTTATTAATTTACATGTTCAGCCGAGGCACAGCAATGTCATTGTCTCACAGAAACCAGACTTTGGGATTCTGCTAATTTTTTCCTTTAAATATCTTCACTAACATGCCATATCATGACATATCTTCATATACAGGGGAATTAGGAATATATTTATGTACCGGGGAAATTAAGACCGAAATAACAGGATTAAATTGCTCTGATGCTGTCCGAAGGTGGTGTTAGGAATCTTCGCAACTGCAGTGTTTGTATAAAGAGAGAATGAGGATGGAAGCAAGACAAATCTGTATAGATTGTTTATCTCGAAAGGGATCTGACGTGAAAATATGTATGTACGTATAAATAAATTTTAATGTACAAATTAAAAGAAGTGATTCAACCCTAAAGTACGCAATTTTTCTTTGAATATACAATCAGTGTTCCAAAATCGCCTAAAGCGATGTATTTATGTACGTTAATAATTAATGTACAAATATTAAAAAAATATGTATGTTAATGTACAATTTAAAAGAATCGTACCAGCCCTAAACTAGACAGTTTACCTTTGAATATATTGTACATTCAAAGGTAAACTGCCAGTATCCGAAATCAGTAAATTTCGAAAAAAAAGCAAAAACAATTGTCAATGCATCTGACAGCTTACATTATGTTTTTGTTAAGGCCATTATAGATTTCGTGCAAACCTTTTCCAAAGCGTATTTACTTGAAAACAGTTACTCACGTAGAGAAATGGGATGTCTGATACTTAATTCGCTCTCCCCTAATAAATAAAAATAAATGCCACTGGATTAATTACACGAATTGATCTAATCCCAAAGTAAGCAAATTATTTGTGGTATGGGTGTTAGTCAACGACACTAGTACATACAAACACATATATAAATAATGAGAATATATTTAATAAACACGCAAACCCAGAAATACAAACATCTATGCTCATAAAAAAAAAACATATATATATATATTACATAAGTTATTTTTTTTATTTTACGAGGGAAATGTAGTGTGTGTGTTATGTACATACATATTCGAGTACATTAGTTCATAAGTTCGTATCATAATGTCAGCATTTTATATTATTTTAATACGTTGTCTTTACCGGACTACGACTGTATTCGGTACCCAGTGCTCGACAGGGAATGTAGTTTCTATCGTCATTATATAGATTATACCATGTGAAGAAGATACGTATTTCATTTACTTCGTTCCCGTACGTCTACCATCGGATGGCGACCATGCCAGGATATGGATATGAAGAATATTAGGTATTCCTACATACCTAATCTGGTGAGAGATTTTATTTTCTTCTTTCTGACACCAACCTATCAGACTAGAATCTGAACATAGAGATGGGAGGATCGTCCAGTAAAGACCAAGTGGTCGTGGCTCAAACGGCGTCTGGTGGGACCAACCAATCGCAACTGGACCAGCTACACCATCATATTTCCACCAACAATGTGGTGCTGAGCATCGTAGCTGTTTGTTTTTTTGGCGTATTGATGCTAGGTGGGTTTTACTTATACCGCAAATGCCACCGCAGCTGGGTACGTGAAGAGCTGAGAAAAGAGACAATTCGGCGCGTGGTACAAGGTACTGCGAATCCAGCGTATAACGGCAATATTGCATAGGAGTGCTCAGTGTTCTAAATGTGTTTTTGTGTGGAAAAAGTTAATGTGTGGTAGATAAATGCTCAATTAGCGAATAAAAAGACAATGAACTGTATTGTTGACCTAATTAGTATAAAATATAGTTACTAAGTTATGATAACATAAGTCCGACATTTTTGATAAATTATTTAATTGTAAATGGAGGAGGAGTTGTTGAATATTTCTAGCAAACTAAATGATATTAAAGATTACGTTCGGAAATTAGGCGAAAAAAGACGCGCGGGAGCTAAGTACGAAATCCGAATTAAAGAAGCAAAGTTGTTATATCGAGGCTTAAGAAACAATACCTCCTATCTGAAAAAGACACTTTTTTCAGGAGGTGAAAAAAACTTCTCATTTTTTTCTGATTAAATATATAAAAAATATTTTTAACAAAAAACAAACTTTGAAGGGATCTTTTTAGGATGACACTCAATGATTAAGTATAAATCAAGTATTTTTGATTATAATGTTAGATAGGAGATAATAGTTTAAAAAATATCTGAGTATGTGTAGTTACTATGCATTTAGGAGGTATTATTACATAGTTTTAAATGACACTGCAATGCATTATTTTTGATGCTTTTATTAATTTTGTTAGAAAAATATGAAAGAACCATGAATAATTATTATAGGCCGTAATTAGGCATTAATAGACCAGTTACACAAGTCAAAAATAAAAAGTCTTAAGTTTTTCGTGTTAGCAAAACACTGAATGCAATCAAAAGTAACATTACATTAAAAATATTATAGCAATGAAAAAGTAAAATGAAATGACATATTACAAATGAGGTAAAGAATCATAGAATAAGTGGCAATCCTGGGGTATAACAGATTTAAGTTCTTGAAGATGATTGTATTTTGTTAGTTTTATAGGCATCCTTCCGGAATTCTTCGGCTGATACTAAACTCGTTGTATGGATTTTGATCTTCGTGGAAGATCAATCCACTCCTCATCAAAATTTAATTTATACTTCACTATGCCATTCGGGTTATACTGCATAGCCCTTATGTCTGTAACGGTTGGATCTCACGCTTTGCGCCCAGGTCTGATAGCCTTATAAATCCATGTGGAAGGACAAGCATCGTTTTTAATCATGTTATAATCAACCGAGATGGATTCGTACGGTTTATTTTTTCGAGCCTTTTTAGCAATAGTAACGTAGTCACTCGGCAGATGAATTTCTCTATTTTTTAATTTATTTTCAATGGCACTATGAACCGAGTCGCATTCCATTTGCGTATGACCCGACTCTAAATATTTGTGTATGATTGTTACATCATGCATTATACTCAAGTTTAACAAGGCATTCGTAAGTACAGTATTCCTGTTTTGATAAGTACACCCATCCGAAAATATAACAATTGGGAGGCGCTTTGGTAGACAATGTCTCTCTATGTAATCTACTATTAAAGTAGCAAATGTACTCGCTGTCAAATCTGCAGATGTTTCATCAAACCAATAACAACAGCAGTGATGCGTTATCACATCAAAAACTGTTAAATTATGACACACAAGTTTTGTTTTAAAATAAAGAGAACTTGCTGTCAGATATGGGCATACTTTAACCGCCTCCAAATCCATTGTTAGCATTATAAACTCTCCCTTTGAAGCCTTTTTCTTGTCGTTATCTCTTTCCTTCCTGGCTCTATTTTTTTTTATAATATGAATTTGGTAATCTTCTTCCGGCAAATTATTAGCTTCATAGGTTGCACATGTATCGCATAAGTCTTTTTTAAGAGTGAAGATTGAAAGATTTTTTTCTGAATAAATTTTGTCAAAAGTGTATCTACTAGCAACAGGTTCTTCATTTTCATCGCAATATTTTTTGTAACTATTATATAAATCTGTGACAGTTTTGAACATTGGTTCCAGGAATAATTTCGTGGTCTCTTTACGAGCATAATGGGATGGCAGTTTGGGCAAATTGTCGAAGAACTGCTTAAGAATCAAAGGTTTTCTGGTTTCAACAGGTGGTCGCGAAGGAGATTTTTCTGCACTAGTAACCATGCAATACTCTGCCTTTTTAACCCAAGACTGTACTGTGAATGTCCCCAATGACAAAGTATTTAAAAACATTGCACGGCACACCTGCACTTTTTCCTTCCCATCGCTGCTTATAGGTACCTAGATGGTAATGAAGAGTTCCCTCTCGTCGTGATGGTTCTGCTGACTTAGTATGTCGTGCCGTAGGTGTCCGCGTAACTAATCCAGCCACGTACATTTTTCTTTGATCCCAGTTGAGGCGTTTCCAAAAATAGTTATGAACATTATTTCTATCTGTTTCTGTGAATCTTTGACATCTGCTAATTTTGCTTTTAAAACAAATCTCAGAATTGCACGCTGCTCCCATTTTACGTGGAGGTCTAGTCTGATCTTGTTTCATTTTCTCATTCTTTGGTTTGCTATACCCAATATATTCTTCACCTGCCATACGAAGTCTTTTGGCTTAATTTTTCTTCCACTTACTAGGATCGGCCTTACGACGACGCTTTCGTCCTTCACCCATATCACCAAATTCGGTAGAGTCATCTTCGATCTCTGAACTGTCCGATGGACAATAAGTGGCATCATCGTCTCTATCGCATTCATCGATATTAAAACCAGTTAAATATTTTTTGTTACGGGCATTGTAGTCTGTGAACAATTTATCTTCGGAAAAATCATTGATCAGAGGAACTGTATACCATCTGTATACCAAATTTCAGCCAAATCCGTTCAGTAATTGAGGGGTGATTGACACAAACACACAAACTGACAAACATCCAAACTTTCGCTTTTATAATATTAGTAAGACAAACAAACAATCTAATCTTTCCTGTGCATAATACAAGTACCTACATAGATATAATCATAAATAAATATGAGTGAAGCTGGAGTTTAAATTGAATTATTAAGTAAATATCCTCAATTACGTAGATAGACTACCTACATCCCTAAACAATAAATTAGAACCAACTTCTTCTATCTACAATTACCTACTTTGAATTCGTACGTTTTTTGTAATATCTACATAAAATAATGAATCTTAAGTGATTATAATAAAATAAACATGTCAACTTACCCTTTTCAGATGTTTAATGTGCTAACAATTAGCACAATATCACTTATATATTATTTTATTTTTTTATTTTCGAAAAACGCTCCCGATTCCAAGATGTATTTGCGAGAAATGGCGGCATCTACCCGCGGCCGCACTCCATTCCTGACCCCGCGTGCAAGTACCTACATAACGTTCGCCTTCGCAATTCGCATCCAACGCTCAGTACAAAGCAAGCAGAGCAGGAATAAACATGCTCCTGAGCGTAGATAGGAGATATTGCCAGAATTTTTGTCGTAAGAATCACTTAGGTGTAATTTCTATTGGTTATTTAGAAGGTTTTGGTTGAAATATTTTGTTCGAATATAAAATAGTTCATATAGAAGCTATTTCTTTAATTTAATAACAGAAAATCTATGAAGATATCGTATTTAGTGTTTTGTCCGGACACGCAAAAATGATATTTGAACGCAACAGAGTAAAAATTTTTTTTTTCAAAAAAATGTAGATAGGAGGTATTGTTTCTTAAGCCTCGATATGCTACTTTCGAGCAGTTTTTACAAGCATGTCCAGCGACTTTGTCTAAAGATATCTTGTGTCTGTGTATTAATATAAGGAAAAGTTATTCTAGTATATTAAGCTATTCTAAGCCTTCATTATCAAACATGTCGGATAAGGAGCAATTTTGTTTGAAAACGGCTGTTAGCCTAATGCCAAAAATGAATGGTGATGAGAGCGTCACCAGAGAGTTGATAGACTCAATAGAGCTATATGATTCGATGCTCGATGGTGGTAAGACTTCTCTGATAAATTTTGTACTGAAAACTCGAATTTCTGATAGTGCTAAGATGCGATTAAATTCGGAATACAGTAACGTGTCAATGTTATTAAAAGATATGCGTTTACACCTTTTAACGCAAAAATCAGACACTTCTTTACAAACTAAATTACAGTATGCCAAACAAGGGAATAAGTCTATTAAGGACTTTGGCGAGGAGATAGAAAAACTATTTGTAGACCTGACAATTTCTCAGGCTAGCGGTAATCAAGACGCGTTTAAGGTACTCCGGCCGGTTAATGAGAGGAATGCCATTAAAAGATTTGCTGATGGTTTGCAAAGCCAACGGCTTAGTACTATTGTGGCAGCTCGTAACTTTTCTCATCTTAAAGATGCCATTAGAGCTGCAGAGGACGAGCATATATCGCGTCCGGAGCAAATGTTGCCATATTCACGGTCAAAAAAGATTTTTTTCAACAAGAACCGCGGTAATTACAAGTATAATAGTCCTAATAAACATGTGGCATTGCGCAATGATAGCAATACCTATCGACCAGGCTATATACAACGTTACGCAAGGCAGGCTAGTGACCCGAGCGCATCGAATTTCCGACGCAAGCAGTGTTTTGTTAAACGGGGTAGAATTACGAACATGAATGATAGAAGGTCATTACATTATTGTGTAGATAATAATCAGTCGTCAAAGACTAATGACTCCAGAAATGACACTTTACATAAAGAGAGCGAAAGTGAGTTTTTTCGTCGCTAATGAAATATTTACTTGCGACAGTATTAACTACGTAAAACTAGGAATAGGTAATAGAACTTTAGAATGGTTAGTTGATACAGGAGCTTCCTTATCTGCAATAAAATACGAATGTTTAGAGAATATTAATGCTCGTATCTATAATAGTAAATTAGAAGTTAATGGTATAGGAGGAAGTTTACGTTCTGAAGGATTTGTTTATTTGAAGTTAGAATATAATAATAAGTATTTTGAACATAAGTTTTATGTATTTCGTAATTTACCGTGTAAGACGATAGGTATAATAGGGCAAGATTTTATTAAGACGCACTTAGGTATAATTAATTATATTGATAATACTTTGTCCCTAGGAGGACAAAACGGAACTTGTGTTCCACTGCACTTCTCTGAGTTTTCTTATTCCATGACAATTTCACCCAGATGTGAAGTTTTAAAATATGTACCTACGAAAGTGAATTACGACTGCGTTGTTCTACCTAAAGAATTGGCAGAAGGTGTTTATATGGCGAGTGTTATTACTACGCCTAGGAAGGGAAAAATTCCTATTCGTATTATGAATACGACAGACCGACACATAAAGGTCAACCTTTCAAATATGGAGGTGCATAAACTAGATGATTACGACTATTGTCAGTTTAGTGACTCGGCAGTGAGATCAAGTGATAGGATTAAAAAATTATTTTCATTATTAAAATTAGATTACTTAGGCAAGGAAGAGCAGCTTGCCATAGAACAAGTCTGTGCAAAATTTTCTGATGTATTCCATTTGCCAGGTGATAAATTGACTTATACTAATATATACGAACAGAAAATTACTCTTAAGGATAACGTATGTCCTGTTTATAGAAAGCAATACAGAATTCCGTTTGCACAAAAGAACGAAGTAAATAGACAAGTAGACGAAATGTTGAAAAATAATGTAATCGAGGAAGCGAGCAGCGAGTGGTCTAGTCCATTGCTACTGGTTCCCAAGAAGGAGGATCGGTCAGGCGAAAGGAAATGGCGTGTTGTTATTGACTATAGACAACTAAATGAAAGAATTCAAGATGACAAATTTCCTTTGCCTAATATTAACGAGATTTTAGATTCCTTATCAGGTGCTATGTATTATAGTCACTGTGACCTTTCTCAAGGTTATTTCCAATGTCGAATTGAAATAGAGAGTAGGAAGTATACGGCATTCACTACAGACAAAGGTCAATATCAAATGTGTCGTCTGCCTATGGGGTTAAAGATTAGTCCGTCTGCTTTTAGTAGACTAATGACTGTTGCCATGTCAGGCCTAAATCATGATAAATGCTTGATCTACCAAGATGACCTTATAATTTGGGGTAGAAATCTGAACGAACATAATGCAAATTTAATGTCCGTTTTTTCTCGATTAAGAAAAGTAAATCTCAAATTAAATCCTTTAAAGTGCGAATTTTTAAAACGACAAGTATTATATTTAGGTCATATTATTTAATCGAAAGGTATCTTACCCGATCCAAATAAAGTTAGTGTTATCAATAATTATCCAAGGCCAACGTCAGTAGATGATGTTAAGCGGTTCGTAGCCTTTGCAAATTACTATAGAAAATTTATTCGTAACTTCGCACATATAGTAATACCCTTAAATAAGTTATGTCGGAAAAATATAGCATTCGAATGGACAAAAGAATGTGAGTCGTCATTTATACGATTAAAAGAATGCTTATCGAATCCACCTGTATTAGACTATCCTGACTTTTCGGAGAAAAACAGATTTATCCTTCAAACTGATAGCTCTGGATTTGCCGTAGGTAGCGTATTATGTAACGGTAACGGCAAACCTGTCGCCTACGCGAGTCGTAGCTTAAACAAAGGCGAGTTAAACTATCCTATTATAGAGAAAGAACTACTAGCAATTGTTTGGGCAGTTAAATATTTTCGTCCGTATCTGTTCGGTAAAAAATTTACTATTCGTACAGATCATAAACCGTTATTGTACTTATTTAGCATGAAAGATCCATCAAGCAGACTAACAAAGTTTAGACTGAGTTTAGAGCAATATGACTTTGATGTAGAGTATGTGAAAGGGAAAGAAAATGTGGCTGCAGACGCATTATCTAGAATTATTGTTACTTCGAATGATTTTAAGGAGATGTATGAAAAGGTAGTGTGTGTTATGACAAGGGCGCAAGCTAGACGAATGGAAGAAATTGAGTGTGAAGATGAACTACAATATGACACTTCGACGGGTTTTAGGTCTGATCAACCGAGACTCGTAGAAATTCTCAAGAAACGGGAAAATGACCTTGAATTAAGTATCATACCTTATATAAATCTACGTAGATTATTAAAGAAACATAGTACGATTATTTGGTCGGCAACTAGAAGAATTCTATTTATACCTAGTATATACTCAGTATTTATTTGCCAAAACACTTTATCGACAATATCGCGAGACGAATTGTTGAAAGAATTGGCAATATTTTGTAAACAAAATAATATTGAGGAATTGGTTATTATAAAGAATAAATTAAATCGATGGTTTATCGAATGGCTAGCTAGCTATATAAAAACTAATAACGAATGGCCTACCCATTATCCTAAGTTTTGCATTATACGAGATGTTCGTAAGATAAATAGCGAGGATGAAAAAAAAGTAATAATGAATGACTTTCATTTATTACCGTCAAGCGGTCATACAGGAATTAGGAGAATGGTCAATAATATTAAGAAATATTATTACTGGCCTAATCTAGAAAAGGATGTTAGAAATTACATAGGGAAATGTGACAAATGTCAAACACAAAAGTATACCAAATTCGTTAAGGAGCCGTTGACTATTACAACAACAGCATCTTCATCTTTCGAGAAGGTTTTTTTGGACTTAATTGGTCCGTTAGACCGAGATGATCAGGGTAATACGTACATTTTAACGCTACAGTGCGAAATCACTAAATATGTAGAGGCATATCCTTTAAAAACTAAAACTACACAGGAAGTAGCGAGAGCCTTTGCTGAAAATTTTATTTTACGTTACGGTATACCGAGAGAAATCGCAACTGACAGAGGCTCAGAATTTATTTCTGGCACTATGAGAGAACTTTGCAACATTTTAAAAGTTAATCAATTAATGTCTACAGCTTATCACCATGAGAGTATAGGATCGTTAGAAAATACTCACAAAATGTTAGGCTCATACTTGAGAATACAAACTAACAATAATCCATCATCATGGAGTTCATGGGTTCAATATTGGTGTTTTTCGTACAATACTACGGTACATACGGAAACACGTTACACTCCGTTTGAACTGGTATTCGGTCAAGTATGTCGCCTGCCAAATAGTTTATCTAATAGCGTGCAGCCGTTGTATAATTATGAAAATTACCCTCTTGAATTCAAGTATAGATTACAAAGAGCACAAAGCGATGCTAGAAAAAATTTGTTAAACAGTAAAATTTTAAGAAAAAAGAAATTTGATCAGCATATAAAGCCTTTTTCATATAAGAAAGGAGATAAATTGTATTTAAAAAATGAAACAGGTTCAAAACTTGATTCTTTGTATACAGGTCCTTATGAAGTTGTTTTAGATAATCAGCCAAATGTAACTATTGTAAAGGATGGGAAAGAAATTATTGTACACAAGAATAGAACAAAACCATTTAACATATGTTAAACATTTATTGTAAAGTGTAGTAATTCAAAAAAAAAAACATATATATATTACATAAGTTATTTTTTTTTATTTTACGAGGGAAATGTGGTGTGTGTGTTATGTACATACATATTATACATTCTCGAGTACATTAGTTCATAAGTTCATATCATAATGTCAGCATTTTATATTATTTTAATACGTTGTCTTTACCGGAGTACGACTGTATTCTGTACCCGGTGCTCGACATGGAATGTAGTTCCTATCGTCATTATATAGATTATACCATGTGAAGAAGATACGTATTTCATTTACTTCGTTCCCGTACGTCTACCATCGGATGGCGACCATGCCAGGATATGGATATGAAGAATATTAGGTATTCCTACATACCTAATCTGGTGAGAGATTTTATTTTCTTCTTTCTGACACCAACCTATCAGACTAGAATCTGAACATAGAGATGGGAGGATCGTCCAGTAAAGACCAAGTGGTCGTGGCTCAAACGGCGTCTGGTGGGACCAACCAATCGCAACTGGACCAGCTACACCATCATATTTCCACCAACAATGTGGTGCTGAGCATCGTAGCTGTTTGTTTTTTTGGCGTATTGATGCTAGGTGGGTTTTACTTATACCGCAAATGCCACCGCAGCTGGGTACGTGAAGAGCTGAGAAAAGAGACAATTCGGCGCGTGGTACAAGGTACTGCGAATCCAGCGTATAACGGCAATATTGCATAGGAGTGCTCAGTGTTCTAAATGTGTTTTTTGTGTGGAAAAAGTGAATCTGTGGTAGATAAATGCTCAATTAGCGA
The DNA here is from genome assembly GCA_018237045.1 of Emesis furor. Lineage (NCBI taxonomy): Eukaryota > Metazoa > Arthropoda > Insecta > Lepidoptera > Riodinidae > Emesis > Emesis furor. Next base: position 10,671 of record DWUJ010000009.1, read on the forward strand.
ATAAAAAGACAATGAACTGTATTTGTTGACCTAATTAGTATAAAATATAGTTACTAAGTTATGATAATGTTATGATAATTAGGATGTTTTGTTATCTACTGCAAATTGTTACGTCGTCTATCCATTGATATAAAGGTAGCTGTGCTTGCGCGCTACGGATATACATTAGACTTGCGCAAAACATTGCACCATGAAGTAATGTGACATATCATTACATTTCGTGTCGAGTAATGTTATGTTTTACCATGACTTCAAACATTACGCGTAATGATGCGCTATGCAATAGTTCACTATCACTCATGTGATATTTTAATGCAATGATCGAGTGTAATGGAGCGTGTCAAATTATTAAAATAATAACATTGCAGCGCGAGATGTAATATTTTGTGGTGATGTTACTGGTTAACAATATGCGCCTCAAGCACTTTTGATGAAATAAAAATATTAAACAATATATTACCGCTTTACCGACCGTCGCACCGTAATTTACAAATGTAATAAAGTTGATCTTCCTTCATACTTCAACCCTATATCTAACTATACCAACGGGTTTTCCAGGCTTAGGACTGGCAATATACATGGATTACAAATTTATCTATGATTGATTATATAACTATATACTTAACTCATGAATATAGGCGTATTTAAAAATCAACTTTATTTACAATGATTAAACGAATTAATTATGTACATGTATAAATATTAACACAATATGTACAAATATTTACACGCATTTAAAATATTTAGTTACAACTTATAAAAATCAATTGGGACAGCTTTTTTGTTTTGAGTCGTGTTCGTCTCTCATTCAGTGTTAAGCCAGCTTTTGAGAAAATGCGCTCACACGGCACTGATGTAGCTGTGATGTTGAGGCGTTTCAGCATATAATTATATAATCGTGGATACACGCCCTTGCGATCTTTCCACCACAGCAGCGGATCCTCGGTTCTTTTAATAAGTGGTTCCTCCATATATTTATCGAACTCTACAATGCCAGCTGCAGTCGGATTTTGGGGAACGGAAACTGCAATTTCAGCATCAAAGTCATCCCAAATAGAAGGCGTTTTCGGCTGAAGAACCGGCACTTCTGCATCTGTTTCTTGGTCTGGTATCTGCTGTATCTGGGTGCGATCTGAGCCAATTCTCAACCTCATAGCTACAGCAGATCTTTCAAAATTGCGAAGGTCATTAAATCCATTTTTTTTAAATCGTGGATCTAATATGGTAGCCTCGCAAAGAAGCGCATTGCTTTCTATTTCTCCAAACCGTTGTTGCATATGTATTTTCAAGGAGTTATGCAACTGTTGAATTTTTTCATTGTTCTCGGGAACGTATTTATTTAAGGCCCGATTAATAATTTTGCAAAATACTATGTATTTTGAAGCAGAAACATACTGCTCACCACTGACCTCAACTGTGATTTCATAAAATATTTTTAATAGTTCTGTCGCCTTTTCAATTGTGTGCCAATCGTCATGTGGTAGACTCATATCTGGTCGCATTATTGCGAGTGAGGGCCTCTTTAAATGAAAAAATAAATGAGGGCCTCTTTTATTTTTAATACTCTTTGCAGCGCATCATAGGTGGAATTCCAGCGTGTGATCACGTCTTCTTTGAGTTTCAGCGGCGATATGTTCATTTGTTCTTGTATCTCGGCCAATTTCTTTTTTGCAGGGGCACTGCGGTGAAAATATTCTATTATATTCTTTACCCTGCGTATTGTATCAGATATTGCGTCCATACTAGCTTGCAC
>DWUJ010000010.1:0-12409 GCA_018237045.1 Emesis furor
ATTCAATGCTTATATTCAGCAATTCAATGCTTATATTCAGCAATTCAATGCTTATATTCAGCAATTCAATGCTTATGCCTCGCAATTCAACGCTTGTGCCTCGCAATTCAATGCTTATACCTCGCAATTCAATGCTTATACCTCGCAATTTAATGCTTATACCTCGCAATTTAATGCCAGACTCAACATTTCCTGTTATATACCTATTCTTCCTACACTTGAATGATATTCTCTATCTCATAATTTAGCCAACATTATTAATCAAAATTAAAACCACGTAATGTCACGTAAATATCAGAGACGTTATCAAAACAATTTAAAAATCCTTAATTAAATAGCCCAACTGAATTAAAGAAAATTTAATCTTGCATAATGATGTTCAACTAGTAAAACAAACTAATTATTAATTAATGAGTTGGAATGTAATCACAATGTCTTAGTAAAATCAAAATTGTTAAGGTCATTGTACAGGTTGATATTTCTTTTAAAATTTGTTATCAGTTCCATAACGCAATTTGTTTACGTCCTTTTTTTGTAGCAATAAATATAATATAGAATACAAAGCAAGAATATTTTTTGGTTATGAATATTAAAATAATAGTCTATATACGCATCTACCCACTTTTCCCAGGTAAACGTTTGCAGGTGCCGTATTTCTTTATGTATACTTATCCCCATTTTAATAATAATTTATGATGTTTAAATTAATGATCAGAAGTACTTACTGTTCTCCCCGTCGCCAATGTAACGTTCACCTTTTATGAACACTATTTTATATTATGATGTATATAATATGAATTAAATATTATTAGAAATATATGTATATATATATATATCGACGCTGGAAAGGCAATATTATCCAAGCGACATCAGACTAACTTTACAGTAGAGCCGTTTAAAGTTTGAATTTTCAGAAAAAAAATCGTGTAAATTCTTGTAATGGTCCAAAAAGACTAGTTATTAGAAATTTATTTTGTTTATTTATTTATCTACATTATAGTATACGTAACTTATAAAAATAATGGTTAGTTTTAAAGTTAGTGTCGCTTAGTAAAATTTTCACTAAAAGTAGAGACGGGAAAAATTTACTAACCGACAAGCTTTGATTAAGGAAGGTACGGTAAATTTGTAATATATATCTCTTTTTTAGAATTTATAGCAGAGTAAAAGTTGCCTAAACAAAATAAAAAACATGTGGAAATTCTGGCAAAATAACCTAAATATTAATTTAAGATTTTTTTTTCCCCTAATTTTGATATAAACGACATTTTTACAGAAAATTGGATTCATAATTTTATTTAAGAATGTAAATAAAATGCACTTGAACTGTCTTGAGTTTTATTAATTTTAACAAAAACAACACTTAGGTACACAGTATGAGCATTAGTTAGGTATTATAAATCTACTAGTATATCCAAATAATAATACTATGAGTTTTAAGGACATTGAGATCACAAATTGAAGCATTTAGTCATAATTATGAATTATTATAATGAATAATAAAATGTGAATTATGTTTACAAAACTAGTAACATTTCAGTCACAAATCGTTGCTCAGTAACAATTAAAATAAAATGCACCTCATAGGCATTCACAAAACTGTACGTAACATAAAGAAAACTTCTATAAAACGAACTTAAATTCAAATTCTCAAAATAACAGTAATCTTATATCAACTAACTAAACCCTATCAATTATAGTATGGTTCTTCTACTGGTGGCAGGTAACCAGATAAGAAACTACAAATGAAATGATAAGAACAAAAGGAAAAAATAGTATGAATCTAGTAGCAGTCGAGGAACCATCCCGTAATTGACAGAACTAACTGTGCGAAAACAACTTACAGCTAGTAATATTTTCAGTCATCACCTGCAATATGAAGTAACAATAATTAAAATTATAGGAACCAATTTAAAGCTCTCATTAAATAAACTGAACTAAAAAGAAACTCCTCAGAAAAACAACATAAAAGAATCTGCATGTTGTAATTATTTTTAATTATCTTCAATATCTGATTCAGGCAAGGTATCTTTTGCATCAGTAGCCTTTGGGATATTGGAGTATTCATGATGGAAAGGAGCAGGTATTACTTTATCTTTACAAAGTTTCATGAGATCATTATATTTGGCCACTGAGATAGGCAGTCGTGATCGGTAGCAAGGCATCAGTGGACCTTTGGTTTTGGATTGAACTTCGACATTATACGATTTTGCGTTAACGTTCATGGAGTCTTTTATAGAAATCATCGAAGGCTTATTTTTCTTGAAAGTCACGACACGAACTTTGCTTATTTTCCCAGTTAAATTACCTTTGAAATATTTATCGCCAACGACGTCCCATCTGTTAAAACTTTCAAAAGTCCTTGCTTCAACTTCATATGGAAAAGGTTCTTTTCTTGCCGTAGCAAATACAGTGTACCATTGCGAAGGCGCATAAATTATAGTTTTTTTCAGGTTGTTCTCTATAACGGCGTGTACACTGTCAACAGGCATATATGTGTGCCCTGTTAGTAAATAGTTAATTTGTATCGTCTGAAGATTACTACACTCCTGCAAAGTAGAATGTATCATGGCTAAGACAGTGCGATTTCTATTCTGCCCAGGACAACAGTCGCAGTATAAAAGAAGGTGTTTTATATTTTCTCTTTCATCCACAGATTTTATGTAACTGTGGAGAATACTTGCGATTTCATTTGCACCTCTTTTCGCGTTGCTTTCATCCCAATAATAGCAAGTTACTCTACGTGTTCCGTTTTCGTAGAAACATAGATTATATACCGCTATTTTTCTTGAATAATAAAGCAGCATTGACTCACCATGTGGAGTATTCAACACCTTCTCCAAGTCAAAGCTTGCACATAATGTGGAAGGATCAGTTTTGTGTATAGATTTATGAGTAGAAAATCTATTTGAACTTTCTTCTTTTTCAGTTTCATGATTTTCCTTTTCTTTCTTTTTTTTTGGATCGCTGAGATCTGCTTGTTGTAACTGTAAACACTTCAGACACTTGTCCTTTTTAGGGACATGAAATGATATATTAAATTCGTCGCTAAATATTTTTCGGAAAATCTTTTCACTAACTATGTCTATGCCAGCTTTCACGTTGCTTTCTTTATAAACGCTGTATACGTGAGCAATATTTTTGTATTCCTGCGGCAAGTAAACCCGGGTAGAATCCTGACGACAATAATGTGAGGGTACGGCTGGTAGGCTTTTGATGAAATTGGCGGCAGACTCTTTAGTACTAGGTTTGGTTTTGTTGTGTGGTTCACATTTTCCTCGCAAGTCGTCTTTAGCACTTCCCGAGGAAGCAGTTTTTACCGTGTAATATATAGTTTTTTGTGAAATATCTAATGTTGCAGCCAAAAACTGTAAGCATACAGATCTTTTTCCTTCACCATCAGTAATGCAATACTTATATGTGGTACTGCGCAATTCTGAACTACTACGTTTACGTTTAACGTTTTCTTTGTCAGTCATGCCAACCAACCAGTCTCTACGGCGTTCAGGAGTAAGCGTCCAAAAATGTTTAAATACTTGTTGCCTCTTTTCTTCGGTTATATTTTCACAATTGTTCCCACATTTCTTACCCTTACATGGATTAGTTTGAATCGATTTTTCTGGCACTAATTTACCATCTTTTCTTACGTATTCTTTTCCTGATTGTTTAGAAAGAGCCCTTTCTTTTCTCGTGTTTTTCTTTACTTTTTTTAAACCTCTTTGTCCTACGTTCTCGTTTTCTGTATCCAAATTTTTTTCAGTATTGTTTTCCTTCAATTCACTGTTTTTATTCTTACTTGATACTTTTCGCTTCTTTTTCTTTTTCGACTTGTCTTTTTCTTCACCACTGCTTGACGTATCAGATCCTACCCATTCGTCAGAATCAACTGCGCCATTCTCTTCACCAAGACAGAATAAAGTGGAAAAATCTTCATCAGACATGTAATCAACATATCGGATACTTGTTTTAGCTTTTCTTTTACGACCACTAACACCTAGAGCGGCCTTATCCTTTGGAGCTAACTCCTTATTGCGAGAGACTCCTGCAGCAGGATGATCATTAGAAGGTAAGTCCATACTGCGAGGGACTTCTGGATCAGGGTCATCATTCGAAGGTAAGTACATACTGCGAGGGAGTTCTAGATCAGTATCGTCATGCAAAGGTAAGTCCATACTGCGAGGGACTTCTGGATCAGGATCATCATTCGAAGGCAAGTTCATACTGCGAGGGACTTCTGGGTCAGGATCATCATTCGAAGGTAAGTCCATACTGCGAGGGACGTCTGGATCAGCAGGATCATCATTCAAAGGTAAGTACATACTGCGAGGGACTTCTGGATCAGGATCATCATTCGAAGGCAAGTCCATACTGCAAGGGACTTCTGGATCAGGATCATCATTCGAAGGTAAGTACATACTGTGAGGGACTTCTGGATCAGGATCATCATTCGAAGGCAAGTCCATACTGCGAGGGACTTCTGGATCAGGATCATCACTCGAAGGTAAGTCCGTACTGCGGATATGCTGCATACTTTCTGTAAGAGCTGGGAAAACTTCCTCAGGGTCATAGTTCTCTTCATCTTCAATAATACGTTGTGATAGCACAGGCGCAGTTGAAAAGCACTTACGCAGCGTTTCATTCTGAAATAAATGAAGTAGCTTCTTTAATTTATTTTATCTAAAATCATGACATGACCATAATATTACCAAAGATTTAATGATGATTGATTACTCTTAATGACAGTAGTAAAAATAATGTACTCTCCGAAGTACAGAATCATCAGCAAAATTAATTTTATACACAGCAACCGAGACCGAGGGCTTAACGTGCCCTCTGAAGCTCGGAACCATCAGGTCATGGTTACCTTACCGTATACTTTCAATATCATTGAAGTCAGAGCCCTTCAACTAGAAAAGAGTTGATGATCTTCAAACGGCTAAACAGATTTTTATAAAACATGGCTAATAACACTCGGGATAAAATTATCTATTACATAAAAAAAACTTAACGAAAATCGGTTCATCCGTTTAGCCGCTACGATACCACAGACAAATTTATCTGTCTTTAACGTGTCTTTCTGTGTACAGACAGGCACGTTAAAATTATAACACTCGTCTCTTTTTGTGTCGGGGGTTAATAAAATATTTTAAAAATACGTCAGTAAGTAGGTACTCACAGGCTCTTCAAATTTTAGCTGTCTGCAATATTTTTTTTTCGTTTTCTGTGTTTTTCCTTTAGTCACAGCCTGACTTTTACGTTCAGCTTCTTTCTGCTTCTTTGGGTCAGTTTCTTCAGACTTATTACAGGCCTAAAACATAGTAAAAGTTTCATATTTTTAAAAATTCTGACTAAATTATAGGGTAGGTACCTATGTGTGTATTTATTTATAATCGAAAAAAAAATACCAACCTACTTTCCTTTGAGCTAGCACTCACTTTTTATAAACATGAGAGAAAAGTCTTAAATGCAATTGAAAATAAAGTTGTGTAGGTCGGGTACCAATATTACTTCAATACACACGGCTTTGGCCGTAGTAGGTATAGCTAGCGCCTGTGACGACACGTGACCTTGAATTAGTAACAAGCTAAACGGAGCCCTTATCTATGATAGCAAAACAGAAATCTTATAAAGATACATAGCATAAATAATAATACGAAATAACAATGAGAGATGCAAAGAAAATTATGATAGGTAGGTACATACCGACTGTAAGTCGTCCTTGGTCGCTATTCCTGATTTTAAAAGAGCCTTTTCTAGAAGACTATGACTACGTTTTCTTCGGTCCATTGTTCTGAAATAAAGGTACACCATGTACTAACGCAAAAACATTATTAAAAAACGAATTTATTTATTAGATCAACTTACAGTTTTCGTGTTTGTCATGGGACAAGCGCAAGCGGTACCTCAGTTGACAACGGAATTGCAGCGCGCGCGTGTTTCCCAAGCGACGACCGGCTGTGCACTGAAGTATCTTAGTTACTTTGAAACTAGCTTCACTGCTTGCTCAAGCGACTGCTTACGCGTTATCCGTAGGTGTAACCGACATTTTTTATGAGAATTATTTTAGGTAAAAATACACTTTGCGCCTGTGCGTGACACTACAATAGGATATAACCGACATTTGATAATCATATACGTTCAAGTAAAAGTTGCCTAAATAATATAATAACACATCAAAACGGCAGGTAAAAATTGACTAACCGACAAAAATAACAATTCAAAACGGCAGGTAAAAATTGACTAACCACCAATCAGTTGTACTTTTAGGCAAGTAATATTTGCCGATCAGTTGTATATAAAAATAAAAAAAACTGCCAATTTTATACTAACCGCCATGTAGGAAAAAACCAAAGAAGTCAAAAATATACTATGCGCCTAAAACTATATTGCCAGATACTGGAAAAATTAACTAAGTGGAGTAATTACCGTACGAACGGACATGTCAAACTTGACCAAAGGCAAATTTAGCTTTTCACAATTACGACAACCACCAAATTTTCAAAAAATGATAGAAATTTTCGTCGGTTAGTAAGGAAAAATAAGTGAATCCTCGCTAAATCCAAAATGTCGAAGCGACATCAAAAGTCGTCGGAGAAGGACGTGAGTAAGACCAAACGACGCAGAAAAATCTGGCGATTCCAACAATGTATATAACTCAATATGGCCAAAAATGGCGCTTAGATAATTTTGCCTTTCCAGCGTCGATATATATATATATATATATCGACGGTGGAATGAAAAAAGTTACCAAGCGCCATATTGCTAACTTTACAGCAGAGCTGTTTAAAGATCCATTTTTTCTTAAAAAAATCGTAGAAAATTGGCTATTAGAGGTATTGGAAAAAAATCAATAGATTTTTAAAGTATTTTAATGCCTTTATAAATTGGCTTTATTTAATAAATATATTTCTGTATATTTTGCAAGGAAGTGGCGTTTGGTTACAATTTACCTGAAATTAGATGCAGGTAAAAGTTACTAACCGACAAAAAGTTTTTATCTTTCAAGCTGGTAAAAATGTCTAAATATTGTTTCATTAACAATAGGTTCGAAGCAAAAAGGGACAAGCAGAGAATTATTTTTTTTAATGAACAAGCAAAGAGGTCTATCTTTCATTAAATTCTATTATTATAACAAGCAATGTTTACTATACAATTAATCAAATTAAGTTAGTGCAAGTAATAATTTACCTACCATTAAATAAATTTGACCTAGAACTCTTAAGTTTTTAGATTCAGTAAGTAAAGTTGCTCAGTATAGTTGTGCTGCAATTAAAAATTATTGAAGGTAAACTAAAATGTCGAAAAAAATCTATCAAGTTTAAATTAAAAAAAAATGTTTTTAAAAAATAAAAAGACAGTGTTAGTTTGTTTTATAGATTCATTTATTAAAATTTTATAATCAACTTATAAGTGACAGAATCAGTAAAATAAAACAAAAGTAGCCGTATTTGGTATGAGTTTCACAGCATTTCGTATATCTTTAAGAAGACTAAGCTATAAATTCTAAACGAAAATACCAGGCATCTTAAAAGTAGTATACTTAACATACTCGTAGCTTTAAATTGTTTAGAACACTTCAACAAGTTAATATCTTCCTATATCAGCTTCTAAATATAAAACGATATGTCTTATTTATTATATTAGAAATATTTTGAGTCTAAAAAGTCGTAAAGTACCTTTAATAAAATAGACTTTCCTTGCAAATAATTATTAATATTGATTCTTTCATGAATCATAACAATTCTAATTGTAACTATAATGTGTAAAGTTTTACAAATAATCAACATTAGGAGTATATTTTGTGTAGACGTACTTAATACAAAAATTGTAATCTTAGTGACTAGACAATATTGTCTTAAATCAATAGCAGTCTTCAATAGTTATTATAATTAAGGCACTGAGTACTGAGATCCATTAATTAAGTAACTTATATCTATAATGGTTTAGAGATCAAATATAAAATTAAACAAAAATACCATGACGGACACAAGTAGGTAATAACTAAACATTTTCATTGTCTGAATCAACATCATCAACATCGGACGCCGGCAAAGCCATTTTTTTGTTTGTACAGTGTGGGATATCGATGAATTCATTTTGGAATTGAGTAGGAATCACTTTATCATTGCAAAGTTTTAGTAAGTCATCATATTTTTTCTCAGCAATTGGGATACGTGAACGATAACAAGACATAAGAGGCACCCTAGACTTAGATTGAACCTCAATGGTATGCGACTTGGCAGATTTATTCATGGAATATTTAATTTTCATAACATTGTTTTTTTTTAATGTAGCTATTCTGATTTTACTTATTTTTCCCAATAGGTTCCCCTTAAAATACTTCTCAGCTATAGAATCCCATTTGTAAAAATCTTCATAGGTCAATCGTTCAACTTCATATGGGGAAGGATCATTTCGTGCTGTGCTAAAAACAGTATACCATTGTGAAGGAGCGTATATTATTGTCCTTTTCAAATTATTTTCAATTATGGCATGCACACTGTCAACGGGCATGTAAGTGTGTCCTGTAAGTAGATAGTTAATTTGTATGGTTTCCAGATTCTCACACTGTTGTAGAGTTGAATGTAACATAGCCACAACCACCTTATTCCTGTTTTGACCTGGACAACAGTCGCAATAAAGAAGTAAGTTTTTGATGTCTCCCCTTCTGTCGACAGATCTAATGTATTTATGTAAAATGCTCGCAATTTCATTCGCACCTCTATTTCCATTGCTCTCGTCCCAGTAATAGCAAAATACTTTGCGGGTTCCATTTTCATAAAAGCATAAATTGTAAACGGCTAATTTTCTGGAGTAATATAAAAGCATCGATTCACCATGAGGAGTATTTAAAACTTTTTCTAGGTCAAAACTTACACAAAGGGTGCTAGGATCAGTTTTCTGTATGTTTTTATGAGCAAAGAAACGATTATAACTCTCATTTTTTTCTTCCTCGTGATCTTTTTTTTCTTTTGCAATGGCTAAATCTGCTACATCTGCTTGTTGGAATTTTAGACATTTTAGACATTTGTCTTTTTTCGGCACGTGAAAGCCAATGTTAAAATCATCTGAAAATATTTTTCTAAATACTTTTTCACTCACAAAGTCCACACCGTTTCCTTCACATCGGTTTTGATATACTTTGTAGATAGAAGCAACATTTTTATAATCCTGTGTTAAATAAACTTTTGTTGAATCATGTCGACAATAATGAGATGGTACTGCTGGTAAGGATTTAATGAAATTTCTGACTGATTCTATTGTTGCTGGCTGAGTTTTATTTGGAGGGACGTGTTTCCCGCGTAGATCTTCCTTAGCGCAACCCCAAGTGGAGTTTTTCACTGTTTTATAAATGGATTTGGAGGATACATTTAGTGTAGCAGCAAGAAATTGTAAACACACCGGTCTTTTACCCTCTCCTTCGTTTATGTGATATTTAAAGCTTATCGAACGTGTTCCCGTGTCCGATCTCTTGCGTTTTACATCTTCTTTTTGCGTCATACTTGCTAGCCAGTCTCTTCGACGCTCTGCACTAAGATTCCAAAAATGATTGAACACGCTCATCCTCTTTTCTTCACTAATAGTTTTGCAATTATTGCCACACTTTTTCCCTATGCATGGATTTAGTTGAACAGCTTTTGCTTGTATTGTCTTACCATCTGTTCTTACATATTCTTGCCCAGCTCTTATCTTTTGGGACCTTTCCTTTCTAGTGTTTGTGTTCTTTTTTTTTAATCCGTCTTCTCCTACAATTTCTTCTGAAATATCAGCCAAATTTTCACCCAATATTTTTCTGTTAGCCTTACTTTTGTTCTTTTTGGAGTTTTTATTATTCTTGTCTATGATTTCTTCACCTTCGGTATCGGTAAACACCACAAATTCGTCGGAATCGGCACCATCACAGTCTATGAAAGATGAAAAATCTTCATCAGATAAGTAATCAATATACTTCTTATCCGTTTTACATTTACGTTTACGACCTCTTTTGAAAGTTTGTGATCCAGTCGGTTGAGAATTTTCTATAATGGTCGAGTTGGTAGAATCAGCGCTTCCTTGGGCAGTACTTGCAATACTATCAGGTGTAGTCAAATTATTATTGGTAGTGTTATCAGAATTAATATACAAGTTTATTGCAGGAGGTGATTTTAAAAGACTAAACTCACAGGTACTCGCGGCAAGGGTTACTGGTTCAAAAACATTTTCTTCATTATTTTTACCGTAACTGATAATACTCGTAGGCCTCGATAGTTGTTCATTGTAAGTAAGATCTTCCTCATGAACACCAATTTCTGTCAAAATATAGTCGCTGTCTGCAAGAGGGCGTTGATCTTCTCCCTGAGTTTTTAGGATATCACTAGGTTTTAAAGAAGAAGAGGATGGTCCGGCAACCACTTCAGGTGAAAAAGTTTCCTTTTCATAGTGATATTGTTCAGTGACATAATTTGGATAACATACTTCCGATTCATTAACAGGTGCATGTTTCTCTGAAGCAGTAGCTGTTTGCACTGTTAACTTTTCTTCCAAAATCTTATCGTCCTGAAAATGACCATATTTTTTTTAAATATCCTATTTTGTAATAATGAAGTAAATAGGTTATACAAGGCGTCCCACGACGAAGTCACGTGGAGGGAAAGTATCTTAAATATTATAGATAAAACATTTTGCTAAAAGAATACTTAATTTTGATTTTAAAAACAATTCAAAGATTTTTGAATAATCGCCTTCGTCTGAACCAGGAATCGGACATCATTTATTACCAAATAACATGTCATCTTAAATAAAAGGAAGACCTACCATAAAATTTTACTTTCCCTCCATGTGGCATCACCGTGGGATGCACTGTATAGTATAAGTGTAACACGGTAACAATACTTTTGACATATAAGTTCAAGGTAAGTACCTACTTCATTTACTATACTCATTACTATAACCAATTTACTCATTATTATAATAACTTATTTACACATTTTCGTGATCGTACAATCACGAAAATGAGTAAATTAGGCAAGCAAGCTTTGCCCGCGTCAATCCCGATCCCTGGGAATTCCGGGATAGCTCATTTGTTATTGTGATATTTAAACTATCTGACTGCAAAGTTTTATTGAAATCCATTTAGTAGTTTTAACGTGAAAGAGTAACAAACATCCATACACCCATGCAGTACCTACCTTCATACATCCGTCATAATGTACCTACATACATCCAAACAATAAAACAAAAGAATACTTTACCAGCTCTGGCTCAGCAAAATACAGTCTTTTGCAGACTTTGTTCAATCTTTTTTTATATCGGTCCTTTACTTCTGGGATTTTCTCGTGCTAAAATGAAAAACATAACACGTCACTACGTACCTAGTTATGAAATATCCAAACTTGGTAAGTTAAATTAAATATTAATATAGGAACTTACCGATGCCGAATCGTTACTTTCCACGCTCGAAATTAATAAAGCTCGGCCAATTATGTCATCTACTCGCCGATTGCGATTCATGTTGAACTAAAAGATTTAATTTTTTAATGTATCACTCACAAAAACAAAACACAAATTAGCTTAAAAATAATAGTTTTAATACATACCAAGTCTCGTATCACACAAAACAGTCCTAAGGAAATGCGCAAGAGCGCGCACGCGGGTTACCTTAGCGACAGTGAAACTATGACTGATCGATAAAACCGTTACCATCCACCATACGAGGTATGATTCACAGCGGGGACAAACGACAACGCGTCAAGTGTTTGTTCGGGCTAATCACATTCAAAATTTAACAATTATTTTAGTAATAAGTATCCAAGTAACACAATTTATAAAAAAAACGGCAGGTAAAAAGTTACCAAGCGCCACTTATTCCCTTTTTTTCGGCGAGTAAAAGTTACTATATCGAATTTTTGGAATGATTACTGTTGGTAAAAAATTACTTAACGACACAACAAATATCTTAAGGATTTGTAAAAGAGTCAGAAATACCATAAATTAATAAATATATTTCAGGTGAAACTTCCCATGTACCTATTTGATTCCACCAGTGGAAAGGCAAAAAGTACTTACTGTTGTATGAATTAAATTCGTGTAAAGGCTAAAATTACCAAGTGGAAAAAAAAACAAATAAGTATTACCAAATACCTACTGTTTTTTAAAGTGTCAAAATGTTGTCGCTTGGTCGCCGAATATAAGAAAAAAACCCGTTGTTACAGAGTTCCTAAGCGACATCAAAAGTGCTCGTAGAGACATGGGACTAAGACTAATCGATAGAAAAAAAATCGCTGATTCCGAATATATAAAAAACTCATTTTGACCCCTAGTGTCGCTTGGTAACTATTTTCATTCCACCGTCGATATATTATATGATAATAAGCCATTTGTAATAATTGCTACATAATAATTGATGTAATGCATTGCTAATTATATAAAG
>DWUJ010000011.1:0-12226 GCA_018237045.1 Emesis furor
ATATATGAATATGAAAGTAGTTTCATATGTGCGACTTTTTTGCCCCTGCTTATAAATAATTATAGGGATGACACAGAATCATTTACATCTTTCGTGTCTTTAGGCGATTCTAAATTTATTCGATCAGGTGATAGAAATTTAGGTTAATTACAAAGTGAAATTACAAACCCCGCTACACTGATTTACATCTAAGTTGTCCATAGGGTGTAACGCTAGCGTAAAAGGTAATACCAAATCTGAGTGCACATGATCCCAGATATAGCCAATTCCTAATATAACTCTACCACCTAGTGCAAAAGATAGAACTAAGTTTAGCATTCCTTAAACATTGTCACGCCAGTTCCTATATAGGTAGAAACAGAAAACCGAACGTCTGTTAGATTCCGGTTCACCACAGTTCGCTGATTTGTTGGTTAGCGAGGTCCATCGCGGTATTGAACAGACCTCATAAGGTCTCTATTTTCAAGTTAAGGTAATATGGTAAGGTATTGTTTATTTCTAGCGATATAGACAGATTCACATGATAATAGCTCCCACCACCCTGACTGCTGCTTTAAAAAAAAACCTCAAACAATTATTTTTAAGTAGGTATGGTAGTAAACTGTATAGATACACACCTATGCTGCATATAGGGTTGCCAACCATACTTTATAATAACGTATCTTACTTTATTTTTGGTAATTATACTTTATACTTTTGAATACAAATAAAGTATGTGAAAATACTTTATTTTCAACCTTTACTGTGGATGCGTAAAATTATGGATAAGTTGGGTACCTACTATTTAACGGCACTAAACAGATTATAAAAACGATTTATTATTACTGAACGAAATGTTAGATGTCATGTCCAACAGTCCAATGTGAATGTGACAGTGACAGATGGATGACATATGTCATAGATGTCACACTATCGACGTCATTCGACGTAGTTGAAAATTGCCCGTTGTTTTCCTTCGATGTTGTTTTTGTTTGTTTAATCCACTATTATTAAAGTAAACAATTGCAATGACGAGTGATTCTGAAAATGATACACCACCAGTGACTCCTAAAAAAGCTAAAATTACCAAAGTCTTACAAAAGTATAAACCTGAGTGGGAAAAACAATACGACTGGCTAACAAGTGATCGTCAAAATAAAAATAACGCAAGATGTAATATCTGCGGCGTGAATTTTACAATCGGTTCAGCTGGCATTGGACAGGTATGTTTTGTTAATATGTCATATATTTTTAAAACTACGTTTCTTCTTTCGTACAGTTATTTACATTTTTAACCTACCTAACCTATTTCATTAGTTTTTTTTTATACATTTGAACGAAAAGTTATTACCTATATAAAATCTATAATTTGACATTGAAATTCAACTATTCACTTGTAAACAAATGAGTGGCCAGTTTGTTTGGTGGTGGTTTGGTTTGGTTGGTTGCTAACGCTTTTATATTGAAAAGTTTTTAAAACAGTAAAAACGATTTAGGTTGCGAAACGATTTGGTTGAAATTTAGGTTGCATTAACAATTTTGGTTTATTAATTTTTAATCCAGTGTATGAATAATCAATAAATTTTCTTGCTTACAATTTTAAGCAGGGTATGGGAACTTGGGAAGCTATTTTATTTAATTGGGTATTTATTTTTAAATATTAAAATATTAAAAGATAACATTTTTCATCCTAATTGCCTGAATTAAAATGTTTATATTCTCATATAATTTACTTAAGTGTGTTTGGATAAAATTATTTTTTTTCTGATATTATTCTAAACATTTTCCACTGTATTAATAAATAGTTTAATAATCATTATTCAATTGAAGCATAATATTCATTATTTATGATTCAGTATTATTTTGAAAATGGTGATGGTTTGTATGGTGGTGGTAGTTTGTTTTTTTCTTTTTACAGATTAAACAACATCAAAAAACTCAAAAGCACATGATGAAAGCTGAAATGAAGAAAACATCTGGTGCATTACAAAATTTCCTTACACCAAATACTAATTGTCCAGGATCTAGTGATGATAACAATATTACAGCAGCGGAATTAACATTAACTTTTCACACTGTGAAACATAATTTATCTTATAATAGTATGGACTGCACAAATAAATTAAGCAAAATTTTATATGTTGATTCCAAAATAGCCAATAAAATACGCTTGGCAAGAACTAAAATGGAAGCTTTGGTAACAGAAGTATTAGGTCCATATTCTGTGGAAAGTGTCTTAGATGATTTAAATGATAATGTGTTTTTCTGTCTCCAGACAGATGCATCAAATAAAAAGAACATTAAATTATTTCCACTTGTAGTGCAATATTTTTCAATAGATAAAGGGATCCAAAATAAACTGTTAGATTTTTACGAAAATTCAAACGAATCTGCTGATGGCATGTTAGAAGCTATTAAGAAGTCTATGGATTCTTACAAACTGTCATTCAATCAAGTGTCAGGTCTCAGTGCAGACAATTGCAACGCTAATTTTGGCATTCATCATTCATTGTATACAAATATTAAAAAAGAAGTACCAAATCTAATAAAAGGCAACTGTCATGCACACATTGTCCATAATACTGTGAAACATGCTATGGGCTACTTGATTTGTGACATAGAAAATATTGTTTTAAAAATATACAGTCACTTTTCAGTATCTGCTTGTAGAAGAGATGAATTAAAAAAATTCGTTTCTATGGTTGATGGCGAATTTCACGAAATTAAACGTCATATTGGCACTCGCTGGTTATCTTTACTTCCAGCCATTGACACCCTTTTACTTAATTGGGAACCAATATGTAATTATTTTATAAGTTTAAATGATAATTGTCCAATAATTATACAAGAATTATTAAAGCTGAGAGATCAACAAGGGGAAGTTGTTGAAATTTATCTACACTTTACAAGCCACATGCTGAATATTTTTAATAAAATAATAAAACGTTTGGAAGGAAATGAGGTAACTATATTGAATGTTTATAATATTATGGGTAATTTAAGAGATGAATTAGAACAAAGAAAAACTGATAAGTATTTTGGTTATGAATCAAAAATGAGATTACAAAAAATTGAAAAGTCATCAGCCGAAACATTCAATACAGTTACCAGTAATTTTTTACTTTTTATTGATAAGAGCTTAAATTATTTGACAAAATGGTTTGATTTTAGTGAAGAAAATTGGCTTTCAATACTTCCTAATATGTCTTTGAAAAATGAGATTAAATTTGAACATTTTGAAATGGTAATTACAAAGGCCAAATTACAAGACAGATTAAATATTAAAATGGACGATTTATATTCTGAGACAATAACACTTAAAGAAATTCAAAGAAAATTTACTAATAATGATAAAGAATTTTCAGAGAAAAGTACAGTTGACAAATGGCAATATATACTTAAAAATGCATCTGATAGCTTACCAAATATAAAAAAAATTATTTCTTATTTACTCTCTGTTCCCGCCACTTCAGCTTTCACTGAGAGAGTTTTTTCAGTAATGAATCTGAAGTGGCGAGAAGAGAGAAATAGAGCGTCAATAAATTTGATTAAAAACGAATTGTTTATTTATTTAAATTTAAATGATGATTGTAAAACGAGCTTTGAAACATTTAAAAATAACAAAAGATTGTTAGCAAGTGCTAAAAGCTCACAAAAATACGTTTTTAAACCAATAAAAACATAAAACTTGAAAAATACTTTTTTTTCTTCCAAATACTTTATTTTTTTCCTCTTCAAACGATTGTATACGTTTTTTTTTGTCAAAAAAGTTGGCAACCCTAAGTCTAGTATAGGATTATACCCTTGTGCGTATTTTAGGTGCAACGGTTTCAATATCAACATCATTTTGTTCGATAGTATTAATTACAGGGAGTTGATTTGTTTCACTTGGGTCTTTGTTACTAGTTCTTTTAAATATATTTAAAATTTTAGAATGTCTTTCGGATTTGTACAATTTAGAATATAACTTAAAAATAATTATACTTATTATTATTAAAACTAAAATAATAGATAAAACAGAATAATGTGCCCCATATTTAATTATGTGAGGTTGGTTAATAATTTCGTCCAATTTTCTTAATAAAGGTTTATTAAAAGCGTTTTGCTTAAATTTAATATTTTCTAAGTCTATGTTTTGAATATTTATAGGGGGCGCATTATCGACAGTTTCTTTGAATTTATCATAATTACAACAGGAATCATTTATAAGATTGAAATTAGAGTAACTCGTCGAAGGCGAAGTTATATTGAATACATTATCACTAGTATAAAGTTTTGTACTCCTACAATAGGCGGTACAGTGAACGGGAATTGTGACAATTCCAGTCCCAACGATATTCCTTTCTATGACTTCAGAGTTAATACAATCCACTAATAGTTTAGTGGGTTTGGACTGTACAAAGATCCATCGATTGTTCATGAGAGGTTTCCATACATCCAATTGTCCATGTAAGAATTCCGTTTTACACTGTAATGGTGTGGTTGTTAACACTTTCGATAGTATTTCACTTTCACACGATGGGTGTGCACTAAGTGGATAAATGTTCATGATTTTGCAAATGTATTCGAAAACGTTGGCGTTTTTACATCCTTCCAGGGAATCCAGGTTTGCATAATGCGTTTTGTCCTTTGTTATAGCCGTGTATTTCTTTTCGGGTAAAATTACGCTAAATGAGTCTGGTCTTTCTACATAGTGTGGTACAGGTAAGGGTATGTTATGATAGAGATAGAATTCTTGTGAGGTTACGAGTGGTATTTTTAAGACAAATACAATTTTGTTATTTAAGTAATAGCATATTAAGGTTGACACGTTCAAAATAGAATGGATAGATTTAATATCTAAACTTAAAGCTAATTCTAAATTATTAGGTATATGTCTATAGTTACTGGCAAGCTCTTGATACAATTGATAAGGTGTTATAATAGAGGGATGTAAGATATTGGAATTGGAAAATAAAATTGCGTTTATTATATCTTCTAACTGGAAAGATACACTAAGTATAGAAGTTTCCAAGCTATTTAAAATAGAATTTATTTCTAATGAAGTAACTAAATTATTGGTAATAATTGTCAAATTTTTGAATTTTATAGTGAGCTTGTCAATAGCTTCAGTCAAACTATCTTCATTAAGTTTTAATTTATGAATAGTATCATTATACATCGAGATAGTAGAGGTAGTAACTAATATATTTTCTTTAATTAATGAAGCTAGTTTTTGATTATTATTTTGTACAGTATTAATAGCATTGTCATATTTATAGGCATCATTTTCATCTAAAACACCAAAGATATGCTTGAAGACAGTTCCGATTCCCCCAAACCATGAGCGTTTTATACGGTTATCAATTAGATGAGTGATAGAAGAGAATTGATTATTTATATCATGATAACGAGCTGTAAGTGGCTCTAACATGTTGTGGCATTCTAGATTATTTGTTTGCCTACACATAAACCTAATGGTTCCTAAAATAGAGTTTATATTTTCAATATGGGGTTGGATATGAGATATGTCAATAGGTGTCAATACATTTAAATGACCATTAATAATTTTTAATTTACCTAAGTAATCGAAATAGATGCCCGAGCTTGATGTAATATTTTGCACCATATCTTGGGCTGCCATTGCAGATGCGTAATTGCAAAAAGTGAGACTGAAATAAGAAAGTAAAATAATAATGACCTTATGCACTATATTAATTTATAGAATTAATTAAATGTAAATAAAGTGTAACTAAAATGAAAAATAGAACAAAAAATAAAAATCAATAGTAAAATTAGTTAATATCTAGAACTCGGAATAGTAACAATGTAGGTAAAATAGTATAATTTATGAGCTCTCTCTTTGAGCCAGTTTCACCTCGTCGTAGTGGTGAACTACATGACGACGATTGATTAGTAAGGTTAAGGAATTTCTTCCATTTATTTTGACCACCTTATATGGCCCTTTCCAAATAGGAGATAGAGATTTTCGAAGTCGTAAGTGGTTTTTTAGGAAAACAAGGTCACCTATTTTATAGGTAACGGGTTTTGTATGTGAGTCGTAATAAGTTTTTGAAATTTCCTTTGATTTGGTAATGTGTTGAAATGCTTTGTCGCGAGAGTATCGTAATCGATTTTGTAACATTTTAATATAGTCAGAGTAAGTAGTGTTAGGTGAATCGTAAACTGAATTGGGAATGAATGGCTTATGTCCAAAGATGAGTTCATGAGGTGTGAAATTAGTCGTGGAATGTACCGTGGTATTATACGCTAACATGGCTGTATAGACGTACCGAGGCCAGTTATCTTGATTTTCATTGACATACGACTTTAAATATTCTTTTAAGGTAGAGTGTGAGCGTTCAAGAGCGCCCTGAGTCTGTGGGTGATACGGTGATGACCAGAGCTGTTTAATTTTAAGGAAGGAACAAGTTTCTTTGAATAATTCTGCAGTGAAATTTGTGCCCTGATCAGTGAGTATAGTTTTTGGTATTCCGAATAAAGAGATAAAGTGTAGAAGACAGTCAGTAGTCTCTTCAGCTGTGGTACTTCTAATTGGGTATGCTGTGGAAAATTTTGTTAAGTCATCTTGTAGAGTTAGAATAAATTTGGTTTTCGCCGTACCTGATTCTGGAAGCGGGCCTACAATATCTAGTGAAATTCTTTCAAATGGTGCGGTTGCGGTGCTGGTTATTTGCATTGGTGCTTTATTAATTTGGCGTAATGCTTTGTTCGTTTGACAAAAGGGACATCTTTTTACATATGCTTCGATGTCACTACGCATATTTTTCCAATAAAATTGTTCTTTAATTTTGGAGTACATTCTAGAGGATCCAGGGTGACCTGCAGCTGGTATGTCATGATTGTCGTAAAGTATCTTTTTTATTTCAGATAATGTTGGGTAAATTATGTTATTATGGTATATGTTGATTAATATATTTGTGTCGTGGAATAAATATGTTAGTATATTATATATTTTAATAAACGACAAATTTTCAAAGGGGTTTTTAAAATCAGAGATTGCTATTTCCGTACAATCAGTTTCTACTAGATGATTTCTTATATTTAACAAGGTCTGGAATAAATCTGGATATGAAGTTAAGTCGAAGTGATGAACCTTTGTATATATGAAATAAACATTTTTATTATTGAATTGAGTTTGTTCAAATGAGTATAATTCTTTCTCACTGTAAAGTATGTCGTTTGGATTCTCAAGGTTGTCTATCACATCTTGAACGAAGGAGTTAGACTCATCTAGGTCTAATGAAGTTGGTATAATAATAGTTTCACAACGACACTTCATTAAGGATTGGTTGTGTTCTAGGATTTGGGAATTAAAAGTTATATCCTTTTTCGAAAAATCTTTTAAGAAGGTTGAGTAGTCTGTTTGGATTGCAGTGGTGGTATTATTTGGAGTGTCAGGATTTAGTAAATTTTGTATTTCAGAATCAGGGAGTTGTGCCATTGAAGTTGGTAGTTCTGTTGGTTCAAGAGTTGGCATATTTGTCGTTTCAGGATATGGAAGATTCAGCGTTTCAGGATTTGGAAGATTAAGTGTTCCAGGATTAGGAAGATTCAGTGTTTCAATATTTGGAAGATTCAGCGTTTCAGGATTTGAAGGATTTACCGTTTCGTGATTAAGTTGATTTAGGTCATCAAGAGTAATAAGTTCAGGAGTAGGTGGAATTTCGGAATGTGTTGTATTTTCCGTAACAGGATTAGGAGAAGGATTAGCTGAGAGTTCTAAAGGCTCAAATTCATTTTCATGAAATGAAGCCGGTGATATCAGTAATTCCATGAGGTCTCTATCATGGTCGTATTGATTTTCAGCGGAGTTAGGATCAGGGATGACTGGGTTAACAGGGAATCTGGAGAGTGCGTCAGCGACAGAGTTTAATTTTCCTTTGCGATATATTATCTCATATTCGAATTCTTCAAGCTTTAAGCGCCATCTTTGGAGCTTACTGCTTGGGTCTTTATGATTAAATAGCCATCGGAGAGGCCGATGGTCGGTAACTATTTGAAATTTTCTCCCGTAGAGGTAGGGACGGAATGTTTTGCAACCAAACAGTATTGCTAATAGCTCCTTTTCTGTGGTGCTATAGTTGCATTCGCTTTTGTTTAATGTACGGGAGCCAAATGCAATTGGTTTGTCCTGCCCGATCGGACCTTGGGATAGCACGGCACCGATAGCATGATTTGAGGCATCGCAAGTTAACACAAATGGCTTAGTAAAATCGGGATAGCATAAG
This sequence comes from Emesis furor, assembly GCA_018237045.1. NCBI lineage: Eukaryota > Metazoa > Arthropoda > Insecta > Lepidoptera > Riodinidae > Emesis > Emesis furor. The sequence continues at coordinate 8,211 of DWUJ010000011.1, forward strand.
ATAGGAGCAGAGGTGAGTTTGTGCTTAAGAGAGTCAAAGGCAAGTTGTTGAGGGTTTTCCCACTTAAAGGGTATGTCTTTCTTCAACAGGTTTGTTAGAGGCTTTGCTAATTTGGAAAATTCAGGGATGAAACGGCGATAGTAAGAGACGAGTCCTAGAAATGATTTAATGTCCTTTGGGGAATTAGGAATAGGAAACTGTGAAACGGCCTTAATTTTTTCGGGATTAGGTTTAACTCCTTTTTCAGTAATGATGTGACCCAGATATGCGACTTCACGCCTTAAAAACTCACATTTGTCAGGCTGAAGTTTTAAATTGAAATGGCGAAGTTTTTTGAAAACTTCGGAGAGATTTTGAATCTGGGATTTTAAATCGTAGGAATATATGACTATGTCATCGAGATAGACAAAGCAGCGTATATGTAAGCCAGAGAGTGCGGTATTCATCAGGCGTTGAAAGGTTGCCGGGGCATTTTGCAGGCCAAACGGCATACGTGAGAATTGGTAGTGGCCCTGAGGAATATTGAACGCTGTTTTGGATGCATCTTCAGGATTTAAGGAATTTGGTGGAAACCGGATGTAAGGTCTAATGTGGAAAAGTATTTGCTGTTGCCAAGTTGGTCAAGGATTTCATTTATTTGTGGAATGGGGTAGGTGTCTCCTATTGTGACATCGTTTAATTTGCGGTAGTCAATGACTACGCGCCACTTTTGTTTGCCAGAGGCGTCTAATTTTTTGGGAACCACCCAGATGGGCGAAGACCATGGGGAAACAGAGGGTTCTATTATACCTTGTTCTAACATTGCTTTCATTTGCTTGTTCACCTCTTCTTTATGGATTTCAGGGAAACGATAAGATTTTGTATGTATAGGTATGTCAGTATTGGTTTTAATGTCATGCCTAATTGAATTTGTGAAAGTTAATTTTTCGCCGGGTAAGTGAAAAATGTCAGAGTATTCTGAACACACATCGTAAAGAGCATTAATTTCTTCGTTGTTTAAGTGAGAGACTCGGAGCTGGCCTAAAACTTCTTTGGTGCGGTTATAGGAATCATTTCCTTTAGTTTGGTTAATATTATTAATAGGATAATTAGGAAAGACTTCGCATTCGTTTTCTAAATTGATAGGAATGAGTTTTAGGTTATGATTGGAAGTTAGAGTTACTGGAGAATCGGATAAGTTTATGACGGAAACATTAACTCGGTTGTTAGGTTTAACGCGTGTAAGACAGTTGGCTAATATTACTTCTTTGGATATGTTCTGGTCTAGGACATAACCCTCTTTTGCTTCGGGGTTAAGCACTGGACATTCGATAACCATTTCCGATCGAGGCGGTACAATATAGGATGGATCAGAAAATTGAAGCTTGATTTCTGTATTCTTTATGTGGAGAGCGCCTTGAGTGTAGTCTATACTACAGCCAAACTTATTCAGTAGATCAGATCCAATTATACCGTTGTAGGGAAGGATAATGTCATCAACGACGTGGAATTTGTGGGAAATATTGAGTTGTTTCGTAACATGCAGTTTTAATTGAAAATGTCCCATAGTTTGTGAATACTGATCAGTAGGATCTATTCCTTTTAATTTTATTGGTTCATTTTTAAGATTTGGAAATGGACATTGAATGCATGAGTATTTTATTAAGCTTACAGCTGAACCTGAGTCAATGAGGAGAGACAGCGGGATGTTACTTATAGGAGTTTTAATAGAAATATGGGGTAGTGAAGTCTTTGCAGGGTTTGTAGTGATTTCGTAGGTAGGGTATGATTCAAGATCGGATTTCGTTGCAGTGGATAAAGCGGATTCAGTGGGTTTTGTTTTGATGTATTCTGATTCAGAGGATACAGAGGGTCTAGCAGGCTTAGATACAATGCATTTGGATTTAGAATATATAGTGGATTCAGCGGATTTGGGTACAGTGGATACAGTGGATTCAGCGGGTTTGGATGCAGAGCATCTAGATTTAAAAGATACAGTGGATTCAGCGGATTTGGATACAGCGGATACAGTGGGTATGGTGTCGACTTTCGTAATATTATGTCTCGTGCGACACTTAGGCGAGACGACTATGCGTTTAAATGATTATTATCAACCTCATCATAGCCTTCTTCAGGATTAGGTAGGAAGTTGACTCGAGCAGCGGATTGGAAAGAAGGTTGACCGTTGGAGTTTTTGTGTCGGTTATTATATTCTCTTTTCTTACAATGCTCGATACTGTGACCCGGGAATTTACAATACCGGCATATTATTGGTTCCCTAGGTCGAAAATACGGTCTCGGTTGGTCAGTGGGGCGTGATGGTACAGGTTGTCTGGTATTAGGATTTGGAAATGTAGGATTTGGACGAGTGCGTTGTTTGAATTCTGTGTGTGTGTTCCTTTTGTAAAGAGTCTCTTGTATTCTTTCTTCAGATACAGCGTAATTAATTGCTTCGTTTAGTGTTCTAGGGGACTTACATCTAACAATGTTTGAAATTCTGGGTTGTAACCCGACTAGAAAATGGTGTAGAGCCAACTCTTCCATAGCGGCAATGCGCCCTGCTAATTCCTTTGCTTTAGAATTGTTTAAGGTTATTTCTGTCAAAAGTTGTGAAAGATGCATTTCTATTTTTAAAGCGAATTTGCTAACGTTTTCATTTGGAAGTTGCTTGCTTTCTTGCAATTCCATTAATAAATGTGAATAGTGTTTTCTTTCGCTAAATTGCGTTTTGAGAAACTCTTTTAATTGCTCCCAAGTCTGAAATTCTTTAATTGAGCAAGCAACCTCCGCCTTGCCGTGTAATTGACACAATATGAATTTGAAAACAATAGGTTTTTGCGATGTGGTTGCAAGATCATAAGCGTTATTACAATTGATAATAAATGAATTTAGTGTTTCTCTACTACCGTCGTAAGGTTTAATGAATTTTAATAATATGTTAAGGTCTAGCTCTGGCATGGCAGTAGACAAATTTACTTTTTTAGATCTAGTCGCCCTCTGTGAATCGAGAGGTCGATCATCTTCGGATTCGGAGGGTATTAAAGTATCCTGAGGGACCTGAAGAGTCTCTTTTGCATTCTTTGATGCTTTAGTTTCTGACATTATAATGTTTATAATTTACACACAAGAGAAAAAAAATGAAATAGAGTACACACACAAATATAGAAAAATAAAATGCAACGATTAAATATACAAAACCAAGTTTCTAATTATAACGTTATATTAATTATTAAAATATCTAGTATTGGGTACAGAGTGGAACAAACCCTTTTTGACACACGATATTATAAACAAAGAACCAGACTCACGCGATAAGGAACACCTGCATGTCTTCAATGTTGATAAGCGGTCTCCAACGACGAATTATTTGTTCTACTTGTAATGATTTCTAAATCGAAGTCAGTGATGATGGGATGCTTTCTTTCTGTTTCGTATATGTTTGTATTTTCTTTCTATGGACACTCAAATCGAAGTGAAATAGTAAAATTGAGTTTTTCTACACTTTAAAATGTCATTTTGCACTGTTTAATTTTGCACTGTTTATTTTAGTACTGTTTATTTTAGCACTATTTATTTTAGAACTTTTTATTTTAGCACTATTTTGGAGACGTTCCGAGGATCTTTTGAGATCCCTTATAGCTGCCACCTATGTTAGACTGTGCCTCGGGATTTGTGTTTTAAAAAAAGATTTATTTAATTTACATTTATTAATCACTAATTTAAAATACACAATTACACAGTTTTATTTAATAATTAGAAATAGTAGAAATAGTAGATTTAGTAGGAAGAAGAGAGGCGAGCGGCCTCCTAGGATTCTAGACCGAGACTGACTTGTATTCGCTTGGTGAAATGGAAGGAGGATCAAAAGTGCTGATGAAGCACTTTTGGGGTTTTGTTGACGGAGGGATGGTGTCAGCCCTTTGCCATACAAATAAGGGTTATAACAGTGCGTTGAGTGCATGTACTGTGGGCTTTCGTGTTTGCTGCTGGCGTGGGCGAAAGTGTGGTGGAAGAGGGCGGATAACTGGGTCGCTGGG
>DWUJ010000012.1:0-12207 GCA_018237045.1 Emesis furor
CGAATCAATCAGGATTACACGAAGAGCTATAGGCTTTTTCGCTTTTGCATTCCTGCACATCGTAAGGTGAAGCGAGATAGGCTTACTGAACAAGTTGTCTGGAATCTCATGGACTCTACTCATATCGTAGGCGAAAATAACCGGAGAATCCTTTCTCTAAGGTTAAATGCTTTATCATATTACTTCTACTCGTAGTCATTGCCTATATTAATGTGAAATCAGCTTGACCCTCCAAAGGCAAGAAATCGCAGCGTGACGTATGTATTCTACTGTGCCGCAATCGCACGACACGCTAAATGACCAACTGTAACACAGTGTCGACGTTAAGTTGTCTATAGCTACTCAATGTAGGCATTACCCATTCAAATTTAATACGTATTACAATTTTAGTATAAAAACATTTTTTAAAAATAATAGGTGTTTTAAAATTAAATAAATAAAAAAAGAACAATTTATTACAGCCATTTGTATATATTTTTTTCTTTATATATTCTTTCGACAAGTATTAATTAAACATTTATGTGTGACAAGAGTAAATAATTCTTTCGAGTACGAGTCTGAATTTATTGGGCCGATTTTATTGTGCTACTTTGACGAAGTAACGGCTCACCAATTTAAGTTATATTAAGTTAATTATTACATATAAATACAAACATCCATTAGGCAAAGGACAACGAGAATTATACACTTTTAGGCTTTCGCAGTTTTACCACTACAGAGGAATGATTCCCCTGATCATGGTGCTTAATAATATAATAATAATAATTTATTTCACAATAATGTTTACATTACACATTGAGGGCTGGAGTTATTCTTTTAGGCATAAAATGCCTGTGCCAGAATAATCCGCTCTTCTAAGTTTACATTTCATTTTCTTAATAACTATGAAATTATTTTAACAAAGATTTGTGTGTATGTTTGTGTGTGCGTGCTTGTGTTTGTGTGTGTGTGTGTGCGTGCGTGTTTGTGTGACTGCGTGTGCCTATGTGTCTATTATTGCAAATGAGCTATGTAACATTACATAGGAAGATTTCAATATTCTCATAGGAGGTTTCTTTTAACCAGCTAGTGATTATGATTTTACAGTCGTAATTACTTTTATTATGTATATTTAATTCTTTGTTTATTTTATTGTAAATATAGGCTGATCGCCAGTTGTACTGAATGCTTGCAAACTTAGTATTGGCATTTGGTAAGAGAACTACATTTTTTGTTCGTCTTCTATCTCCTATAACTTCTTTATTACGTTCTATGGTTTTATGAGTTTTTAAAATGGTGTGCAATATATACAACTTTCGAACTGTTAATAAATCACACTCATTGTATAGCGCTTCAGTAGGGAATCGAATATTTTTAAAATAGATAACTTTAAGTAAAGCACGTTGTGCTCGCTCGACAATTATAAATTTAGTTTTTACAGCACCTCCCCAAACAGAAATGCAATATATTAATATAGATTGTGCTAAGGCAATGTAAATATTATTAATAAGACTTTTACCACTAGTCAGGCGTAATTTAGTGGGACTAATATGTCTAAGCGATTTAAAAATCCAAATTAGTTTTCTAACTCTATTGGTGACTTGCTCGAGCTGTGGGTACCACGACAGTTTCTCATCTACTATAACACCTAGATACTTTGTGTACTTAACTTGATTGATGACAGGACAATTACACTTAACATTTGATGGACTATTACAATTATGTATTTTTATAGACAGATCTTCCTTAAATTGAATATTATTTCTAATGCGAAAACATATGTAATTGGTTTTTGATGTATTTAGTGTAAGTTGATTCGTTTGTAGCCATTCACCAACTACAAACATACCAAACTCCGTACTACGAATAACACTTTTCCACGATGTTCCACTAAATACTATGGCAGTATCATCTGCATAAGCAAATAATTTGGCATCAGATATACACAAATTACACAGATCATTAATATATATCAAAAATAAAGTAGGCCCTAAAACACTACCTTGCGGAACACCGCATGTTACGTCGTTATTCTGACTGATATAATTACCGACCCTGACTTTTTGCCTCCTATTGGTAAGATAATCTATAAACACATTTAAAGGCAAGCCTCTTATCCCTATTCTCTCCAATTTCTTAATTAAAATGGGTATTGAAACAGTATCGAAAGCTTTTTTGAGGTCTAAGAATACTGCAATACTTTTTTTACCTTTGTCTATTTGATCAACAATTAATGAAGTTAAGGCTGTAACTGCATCTTCAGTGGATTTACCTTGTTGGAAACCATATTGGGAGGGTGAAAGTAAGTTATATTTATTTAAATAATTTATAAGTCGTGAGTTCAGCAGTTTTTCTATAACTTTTGATATAGCCGTTAAGACAGAGATAGGCCTGTAATTATTAACATCATCAGTATCTCCACCTTTATGAACCGGGATGATAATAGATTGCTTCAATGAATTTGGGAAAACTCCCTGTTTGAAGCACAGATTGCAAATGTGGGTTAAAATGGGAACAATGATCTGTCTAATATTTTTTAGCAATTTGGGTGAGATATTGTCCCAACCGGGAGCACTATCAGATTTAAGGTTCATCAGAATACTATCAATTTCGTGTTGGTCAGTGTCTAAGAGAACAAAGGAATTTGGCTGAGATATAGTTTCATTACCTATATTAGTATTAATCGGAGAAATCGATGTAAATTTTAGAGCGAGTTCTTTACCTATATTAGAAAAATAATTGTTTATAAAATTAGTAGATTCTAGAGGAGAGGACTTAAGATTTAGCAGCTGAAAATTGTTATTTTTATTTTTATTTGTGAGAGTTATATTTTTAATATTTTTCCACAAGAGCTTATTATTGTTGATTGATTTTTCAAGTAACCCTTTTTCATATTTTCTTTTTAGCTTTTTTATCAAGTTGTTACAATAGTTGCGATATCTAGTATAAGTTATTTTTAAAATTTCATTAAATGGGTCACAGCGCAAATTCTTTTGAAGTTTATTTCGATGATTTATGCAACGTAAAATACCAGGTGTGATCCAAGGTTTGATTGTGCGCTTATTTTTCGGTAAAGTAATTATTACAGTGGATAAATTTATACATTCTTTCAAATTATGAATTAAAAGGTCAGTAACAAAATTAGCATCATTATATAAAAGTAATTCTGCTAATTTTTTTTCTTGTAGTAGATTATTTATTTTTACGTAGTCTATCTTAGTTCTAGTTTTTATCATTTCATTATTAATTTTATTGTTTAGATTTGTCAAGCATAGAAATACTGTGAAATGATCAGTGATAGTTGTATGCAAAACAGCTATATCTGCAGATAAATGTTTTTTATTGATTCTCAACATGACATGATCTAAACAACTATTCAGTCGAGTTGGAAGGGTGTGTCCTGAAAGAATACCATATAGTGACAGTACATGTAGATAATAGACACGATTTTCATATTCGCGCGGTCGCTCTTTCTCATTTACAGCAATATTTATGTTTATGTCTCCAGTTATTATAATGTTTGCTTGCGCAGAGAAAGTACTAAGAAGTGAACTAAGTGAGTCTATAAAACCTTTTGCATTAATATTAGATGGAGAGCGGTATATACCTAAAATAGTACTATTTTGAAAATTTAACTGCAAACAAGAAGCATGTACTAATTTTATTTCCTTTACTTTATGTTTTAATGTATTTTTTACATACATAACAACACCATCATTTTGGTTCAACAAGTTTTTGGTAGAGTAAGATTGATAATTATTTAGATGTGGTAAGGGTTTGTTTGCATTAAGTCTACACTCTGTAAATATTAGAACGTCAGCTTCAAATTTAAGGTTAGGTAACGATAGTAAAAAATTATCAAAATTCGCGTATATGCTACATATATTTTGATTAAGAATAGTTAAACTAGATTTATTGACCTGTATATGGTTTGAAAGTTCTAAAATATCGCATTCAACGGAATGTGCAAGTTCAACATTGTCTATCTCATTGATAGTTCGCAAGGAATCAGCCATAATTATCAGTTAAGTGCATATATGTCGTATCAAGCTTGAGGACATGTGTATATCTTCTTGATTTAAGGAACAATTTAATTAAAATTAAGATAGTATGTAGTGTGTGTGTGCTGTAAGATTTGAATGTATGTATTTTATATTTAAATGTATGACTGTATAGAAGTGTGCTATGATAGTGTAATAATTTATAAGCAGACCTTATGGTATTTATAACAATTGTTTCTGATTGAGCAAATATAAATAATTTAAATATAAATATAGCTAATTTAATTATACGTATCAAAATTAATATCATGACTAATATATAAAATCGTGTCTTAGCTAATAAGTATGTTAGTCATGCTGACCGAAAGAGACTATTAATTTGAAGTTCACTATTTATAGAAACAATAGGTGTATTCTCATTCATTCTTACATAAACACGCCCATATGATGTCCAGCAGTATTTGTATCCCTTGGATTTCGCCAGATCCCGTGCAAGATAGAATAATCGAGATGCCTTAGTTGTTAGTTGTTCTGCGACAAACACGTTTGTTTCTTCATTTTTGGTAAATCCAAGATGCTTCGCTCGAAGTTTGCTTTTGTACTTTATATTAAAAGCTTTAGACATTTTGAGCATATCAGTTTTAAGAATAGTAGAGGCTAATTCTACGACGATAGGGGTATTTATCTGGCCATCCTTTTTACTACGAACTCTGTATATGTCTCTTATATCGTTCTTTACTATACAACAATTTATTGATTTACCTAAATGCAGCACCATGTTAATCAAGTCATCTTTAGTTTCATTATTACTTTTTGGCACATTTTTCATCTCCAAATTAGATTTGCGTTGTGCTCTCTGCATATCTTCAATTTTCGACTCCAAGATTAATATATCTTCCCTATATTTTGCAGATTGCTGTTCTAGAGATAGCATTTTCTTTGCTAAATCTTCGTGTTGTCTTGAAAGTAGACCAATCGAGCTTTCAATATTCTCATTTGATTTTTTGATATCAGAGAGAGTGGGTGTAAATAAGTTTTTAAGTTCTTTTTCTTGCTCTGCTATTAGTGATGTAATCATATTTCTTATTTCCTCTTTGAATGCACTAAACTGTCCCACAAAATCTTCTTCTCTTGGTCTTTTAGCACGAGAAAATACGAATTTAGGAGGGGTGACATTCAGACTCTGTCCAACAAGATTAATATTATTATCGCTTCCTGATTTTTCCGTTACGCTCATTTCCTCGGTTTTTGATTTTGTTGTTGCAGATTTAGGCATTTCGTAAAATTTTATATTTTATTAATTACAAAGAAAAGATAAATTTTACTTGATCCACCGCCCAAAAAGTTATCCGCTATCGCTTACGCTTATACCTTGAGGCAAGCGACACCAAGACCGGTCGGTGACGTAGCACTTCAAAACAGGTTGTTGCAGTTCTTATTAGTCACTTTACGCTCGGCAACTATGTGATCCTGGTACTTTGCACTAGTATTATTGTATTTATTGTACTTATTTTTTTAAAAATGAAAATGAAATTAATACGGCTCACACGTCTAAATGGTTTCGCGGTCCGAGGGGAAGAGGAAATTACTGTGTTATATTGGTAAAAATACGAGTGATAATGATTCATTGCAAATAAAAGCCAATAAAAGCCTTATAAAGATATTGGGAGTAAGTTGGAATAGAGGCACAGACATATTTGAGTACACATTGAACTTATCAGCTGTAAAACAACCAATAACAAAGAGACAAATCCTTTCAGATGTGGCTAAATTATATGACCCACTAGGATGGTTAGCTCCAGTGGTGGTACTTGCTAAGATATTAATACAAAAATTGTGGAAGACAAGACTACAGTGGGATGAAACAGTAACTGGAGATTTATTAGTCGAGTGGTTAACATACAGAGAAAAACTAAATAACATTAAACATATTTCTATACCGAGATGGTTACACTACAGTCAAAAAACCAAAGTTGAACTACATGCTTTTGCAGATGCATCCAAGGTTGCATATGGAACAGCTATGTATATCCGAGTCATAGAAGAAGATCAAATTTACACAACTTTAGTTTCTGCAAAAACTAAAGTAGCCCCTATAGAGAAAGAAGTCTCAATACCAAGATTGGAACTCTGTGGTGCTGTATTAGCATCAAAGCTACTATCAGAAATATCTCAAGTGATGAAAGTACCAAAGGAGAATCTATACGCCTGGTCCGACTCAAAAATAGTTCTAGCATGGTTAAAAGCAGGACCTGGTCGATGGAATACATTTATTAGTAACAGAGTCTCAGATATATTGAACATTTTAGACTATGAACAATGGGGACATGTGTCTACAGATACAAACCCAGCTGACTATGCATCACGTGGATTATATGCAACTGACTTGGTAGATAAAGAGCTGTGGTGGAAGGGTCCGAAGTGGCTGCTGACACTGGACACAACCAGACATGTCTCTTTTGTAGTTGAAGACACACATGAAGAAGAAAAAGTAACTTCATTAATCACTTTGTCGCAGACTGAAGAAGATTTTATATGGAATAAATATTCATCTTTATCAAAAATGCTTAGAATAATATCATACTGTAGAAGATTTTTAAATTTGAAATTATCTAAAGAGAAGCGTGACACTTTTAGTAAAATAGTCACACCAAGAGAAATGATGGCTACTATGGATACTTGTATCAAAAGAGTTCAAGCTATTGCATTTCATGGTGAAATAAAACTATTAACATCACAAGGATGTGTTCCTAAAGGAAGTCACCTACGTAACCTTTGTCCCATTTTAGATAATAATGGAATTCTAAGAGTTGGTGGACGTATACAAAATGCTCAGGTTCATTATGATATAAGACATCCTATAATTTTGCCTGCTAAGAGTCATCTTAGTAAGCTAATCATTACAGATGCACATCAGAGAACAATGCATGGTGGTCCACAAGCAATGTTAAATTTTTTAAGAACAAGATATTGGATCCTGCGAGCGAAGGATCAAGTAAAGAAAATTTATCATGGATGTGTCACCTGTATAAGATATTCAAAGAGAAATACCACACAATTAATGGGTCAGCTACCAGAACCAAGATTAAAACCCGGCAAACCATTTAAGACAGCAGGTGTAGACTATGCTGGACCAATAAACATTCGATTTTCACCGGGTAAGGGTTCCAAATCATATAAGGGATACATATGTCTATTTGTGTGCTTTGTAACACGGGCAATACATCTTGAGGCAGTAACGGACATGACCACAAAAGGGTTCCTTCAAGCTTTTCGCAGATTCACCGCAAGAAAAGGGCACTGTCAAAACATTTATAGTGACAATGGAACCAATCTGGTTGGAGCGAGCAGACAGTTAAAGGAAATGTTTAATAATGCGAAATCAAGCTTCCCAAGCGAGATAGCAGAGCTGTTAGCCCAAGACCATACTACCTGGCACTTCATGCCCCCACATTCCCCAAATTTTGGCGGTCTATGGGAGGCTGGTGTGCGCAGCACAAAATCTCATCTCTTAAAAGTAATAGGAGATAGCACACTAACATATGAAGAACTTTCCACGGTACTAGCACAAATAGAAGCCTGCTTAAATTCACGTCCTCTTACTGTTTTAAGTGATGACCCAGACGACCCCCTACCCCTGACACCAGGACATTTCCTGGTTGGTGAGCCTCTTATTCATATACCTGATGAGGATTATACGCAAACTAAGATTTTACATTTAGATAGATGGAGACTTACACAAAAAATGGTCGCCAATTTCTGGAACAGATGGTATAAAGAATATCTTGTAAGTTTAAGCCATAGGTACAAATGGAACACAAAAACTCCTGATCCAGAAATTGATGATATAGTCATATTAAAAGAGGATAATATGCCACCATGCAAGTGGCTACTAGGTAGAATTATACAGAAATATGTTGGGCCTGATAATATGACCCGTGTAGTAAAAGTAAAATGTAAAAATGGTGTTTATAAAAGACCTGTTTCTAAAATTTGTAAAATACTAATACAAGAACCTGATTAAAATTTATTTTTGTTTAAATTCATATCTAAAACATAGATTTATATTTAAGGTTGTATTTGTTAATGCCTTTTACTTATAAAAATTTCAAAATGTAGCAATCCAAAGGCAAAACAGAGTTATAATTTAGATTTATTTAGTACAACTTAAGGTTGTATTTGTTAATGCCTTTTACTTATTTCAATTTAAAAAAAAAAAAAAAAACAAAAGGGGTATTTGATATGTCAAATAGCAGTGTTAGTCAAAATAAGATTTAATAACCTGAGTTAGGAGTTTATATTAAAAGGCTAATAAAATATGTATTAATAACTAAGTAGTTATTATGTCTCAACTGTCTATAAATTAAAATAATATTAATTTACATGTTACCTCAGAGTTTAAACATAATTAGATATTTCAATTTCTTTTGTTTTGTATAAATTTATAAATAAGTTAGCTTGTAGCATGTAATAATGTGTAGATACTTCTGTATACTTACAGCTGTTGTTTATATTGTATCCACACTAAAATTATGTCACTTAAAACCTTGTATAGTAATGTACATGTAAATTTTGTAAACCATACTCAACTTAAATCCACTTAACAGTCCACTTAGATATTTGTTTTAAGATATATACTATTGACAATTGACATACAGTGAACGGAGATAACTATTTGGTGTATGTAGTTTAGTTCTGAAACTTTGTTCGGATACATTATTTCACATTTCTGATACATTAGTTTACGCGACTCATTATTATAATTATTATACTTATGTATCACCATCATCATCAACTTATGTATCAGAATGCATTATAAATTAGGTATGATACATTATTATTGTTGTTTAAAATTAATAAAGCACTGCGTCCTTTGGTGGGCGGGATGTTTAAAAAGATTTCCGAACGATTGCAACAGACCATGTATTATATGCAGTCTACAATTGTAATAGATCATAGACAACTGTCAATAGTGTCAAGACACAAAGAAATTAAATGTGTAACAGAGTGCACGCGTTTTATTATCAAGAAATAGCCCTCCGGTCGTTTCAAGCGAAAGTGAACCGTAAGCCCCATAACATATGGTCCAACGAACCGGACGCTGCGGAAGATCGACCGGCCTACGTGACTTGTGAGAGCTTTTTTTATGAACGAACTAACGCGCCACGCGGTCTCATTGCACGCGGCAAATAGTTTTATGCACTCAAAAAGTAGTAAAGTTATAGCATTTTACAAATAAAATTTGTAATAACGAGTAATTATAAAGGTTTGTTAGTCTTTTTAAATTATATGAGTACTAATTATATTAGTTACTACTTCAATTTGAGTAACCACGTGCATCTTTGGAATCAAGCATGGAGGAGTTATACGATTTCCAACAAGATTTATTTGAAACGCTTAAGCGATCAGAGCTAAACTTCCGAAAATCGCCAAAAGAAAGAATAAAGAAAGCATACGTTGAGGCGCGGTTAGAAAATTTGGAACAACTTTGGAGAGACTTTAAGGATGGACACAAACACCTAATTTACAAGGCATCTAAAGAAGACAAAAGTGATGATTATTTTACTAGTGAAATGTACGAGAAATTTGAAGATTTATATCTCCAATATAAAACAAATCTGAAAGAAGCTGTGCAGCCGCCTACCACGGAGATGCCGTCTGCGCCGGCTCAGTTATCGTCGCCGTCAGTATGTATGGAAAAATCCGTTAATGAGGTAAAACTTCCTGTTATTACACTACCTACATTTAGTGGCCGATATGAGGAATGGCAGTCATTTGCTGATTTATTTGTGACACTGATTCACGAAAACAAAAGATTGACAGCAGTACAAAAATTACATTACTTAAAAACTAATCTAAAAGGCGAACCCGAAAGGCTGTTATCTAACTATCAAATAACCGATTCGAATTACACCGAAGCCTGGGCTCAACTAGTAAAACGATATGATAATAAAAGATTTACTTGTAATGCGATTCTCAAAATTCTATACAATCAGAAATCTATTAATGTTGAGTCAGCAACAGCGATAAGGCAATTAGTAGATACCACTACAACGTGCCTAAAATCATTAGAAAATACAGGAATAGAAATACGGACATGGGATCCATTTATTAATTATTTAATTATTTCAAAATTAGACTGTGAAAGTATTAAGCAATGGGAACAAAGTCTTTGTAAAGGCGATAACGAGCTGCCAACCTGGTATCAATTAAAGGAATTCTTAGAGGCGAGGTTTAGATCTTTAGAGATGATAGAAAGCAGTAAAGCCCGAGCAGTAATATCTACAAAGTCAAAGCCAAATGTGTTCCACGCGAGCATTGAAAAGGGAGACAACATAAGTGAGCTTAAGTGTTGTGCGTTGTGTAGTGATAATCACCACATATTTAATTGTAAAAAGTTTAGTGAAATGACCGTCAAGGATCGGCAAGATTTTGTGAAGACCAAACGTCTTTGTTTTAATTGTTTTAGCCCCACTCATGTGGTTTCCAGATGCAGAAGAAAGTACACTCGCTGTAAGCGATGTGGAAAATTACATCACTCTCTACTGCATATTGAGAAAGATGAGAGTGAACAAAAAAATGAGAAGCTGATAGACAGCAAATCTACTGTGACAGGTAGACCGAGTGAGATGAATGGAGGTAAGCCTAATACTTTGTCAAACTTTAATGAAACTTATATTTCAAGTAACTTTTCTAAAGAACATGTAACAAATAATGTATTGTTAGCAACTGCTAATGTATTTGTTAGGAGTAGTAATGGTTATAGGCGAATTGTGAGAGTTTTATTAGATCAGGGCTCGCAAGCTAGTTTTGTTACTGAGTCAACAGTACAGTTCCTTAGTTTACCACGTAAACCAGTAAGTGGCTGGGTGTCAGGTGTGGGAGAAGGGCAAATGAGAATTAAACACATGGTTTCACTCGTTGTGGAATCACGCCACGATCCCAAAGCTACAGTTAGTGTAAATGCATATGTATTGCGTTCTTTAACAACACTCTTACCCACTACTGATCTTAGTGCTCCTAAGTGGTCAGACCTGGAGAGCCTGGAGTTAGCTGACCCGGGATATGCAACACCAGGAAGAATTGACATTCTTCTTGGAGCTGAAGTATATAGTGATATATTGTTAGATGGTATTTTAAAACACCCCCAAGAAAACCTATTAGCTCAAAACACAATTCTTGGCTGGGTACTTTCAGGGAAGATGTCATCGGAATCAACTTCAGCAAGAAGGAAATTTACAAACTTACATGTTCAAGTTAAGGAAGATGAGATGCTCAAACAATTTTGGGAATTAGAAAATGAACCGAATAGTATAGATAGAAAATTATCAAAAGAAGAAGAACGGTGTGAAAATTATTATGATGCTACCACTATGAGAGATAAGGAGGGAAGATACATAGTAAAGTTGCCATTTAAGGATGAAGATCCTGTGTGTCATTATGGAAACACATGTGAATTGGCAGGAAAGAGGTTAGAATTTTTAGAAAGAAAATTATCAAGGGATAAAAAATTAAAAGAAGAGTATACAAGGGTAATGGATGAGTACATAAATTTAAATCATATGATTGAAGTTGATCTTGAGCGAATAAATAACCCTAAGTCTGTATATCTACCCCACCATGCCGTTTTAAGAGAAGATAAGACTACCTCAAAGCTACGAGTTGTTTTTGATGCCTCATGTAAGGACAGTATAAATGGTATTTCACTGAATGACTGTTTACTTGTTGGTCCTAAGCTGCAGCAAGACCTACGACATATATTAATGAGGTGGAGAATGCACAAAATATGTATAGCGGCAGACATTGTTAAGATGTACAGAATGATACGTGTTGCTGAAGAAGATACTGAATATCAGAGAGTGTTGTGGCGAAGCTCACCCGATAAGCCGATAACTCATTTCAGACTTCTAAGATTAACCTTTGGTACTGCATGTGCACCATACCTGGCAGTAAAGACGCTTCAAAGATTGGCTAATGATGAACAATTAAAGTACCCTAGAGCTTCAAAAATAGCAAAGAATGATTTCTATATGGACGATTTACTAACGGGATGTGAATCTATAGAAGAAGCTGAAACCATTTACAATGATATGAATAAACTTATGAGTTTAGGAGGGTTTGAACTACAAAAATGGACAAGTAATTATGACAAATTACTGTGTTATATTGGTAAAAATACGAGTGATAATGATTCATTGCAAATAAAAGCCAATAAAAGCCTTATAAA